>JASGXE010007212.1:0-69787 GCA_030068105.1 Sinentomon sp. SZTP_YWyxl
CCTGCCCGGAGACGGCGGCCCCCCACGGTGGTCAGTGCAAAACCGTTTCACGCAGCTGGGAAGAGGGAGTGTGGTACTGCTGGCAAACGCCGCTGGTGCTTCCGTGACTCCCTGCGCTAGTTAACCGAGCTTATGCCGGACAGCGCTCACGCCCGTGACTGACACAAGGCGAACCATTCCCCCGTTGTTGTGCACTGGAAAGGGGAAGTTCTCATCACTATTTCATTTATTCACTTTCTTGCATCTCTTATTTCTTTCTTGTATTTCTTTTTCATTTTATTTCTTTTCTTTTATTCTTTTTAAAAGCTGCCTTTTGAAGTTGCTTTGCTTCCTTCCTTCATCCTTTTTCTCTTTTTTTTTTCTCCTGTTTTAGATAATAAACGAATGTCAAGGTGAGCAGTTGGATGAACTGTTGTAAGGGATGTCTGATGAACTCAGGAGATGACACGGAATGAAGGACGAAGGAGGTGTAGATTAATGATGAATGTGAAGGTGAACAGTTGGACGAACAACTGTGGTGAGGGATGTCTGACGAGCTCGCGTGTTGACACTGAATGGATGACGAAGGAGGTGTAATGACGATGCCTAGCCCGGGAGATGATTGATCAGATGATGAAGGATTTAGCCAAAATTCAAAGCTAAGTTTTTCTGTTTCACTTTCATTCATTTTTGTCTTTAGGTAGGTAGGTAGGCCTGACTTAAACGTATCTTAGATTCCAGGGCAAGAGGAGCTTTGAACATGTTTGTGAAGGAGCAGTCTCGTTCGCATCTTTTGATGTTTTGCTATGTGGTTCAAGTTTGAGTTGGGCTAGATAGTGGTTAGGTATTTCTATAATGTAGGTATGTAATTTTGTGTTGACTGGGGTTTTGTGAGTGAGTGAAAGATGTTTTTCTTCAATTGTTTTGTCTTTTTAGTCGAAAGTAAATTTTAGGTTGTGGGTTTTTGCCGAAAAGAAGGCATCATACCTTACGTCTTGTCTTGTGAATTGGCGATTTTTTTCATCTTGCGAGTTTTTTTTTTCTTTTGTGACTGCTGGCGATTTTTTGCGCTTTTTTTTTTGGATTCGCGAATCCCGAATCCTCGAATCCGAATCCACAAACCTCGAATCCGAATCCACTAAATCCAGTCAAAAATTTCGAATCCGAATCCTGCAAAATTCCTCGAATCCAAAATTCGCGAATCCGAATCCGGATTCGCAACCCCTAGTGGGTGCAAAAGCAGATGCCGAACCAGCTGATGTAGGTAAAT
Source organism: Sinentomon sp. SZTP_YWyxl (assembly GCA_030068105.1). Taxonomy (NCBI): domain Eukaryota; kingdom Metazoa; phylum Arthropoda; class Protura; order Sinentomata; family Sinentomidae; genus Sinentomon; species Sinentomon sp. SZTP_YWyxl. Next base: position 1,250 of record JASGXE010007212.1, read on the forward strand.
ATCCTATGTCAACAAGGGAATATCTTCATGCAAATGCAAGGAAATCGGCTGTTCATTCAGCCAATAAAAAAAAGGTAGGTACCTACATACCCTAATCCACAAACGGATGACAGTGATACCGAGGACTAAAACAACTTGCCAATGGATGAGCTTGCCAAAATGGGTGGATGCTTGGGGCAGGGGTGGTGAGCCACAATGGAAAGGCACGTCGTAGTCGTGTGGCTTGAGCAGCCTTGAAAATAAAGGCTGACAGACCTATCCAAGCAAAGGCTGGAAAAACTCTTTTTGAAATTCCTAAATACCAGAAGTGGCAATGTGTTTTTAAAAATTTCTGTGGAGCTTAGCACTTCATGTTGATATTTTCAGCAAAACCCATAGCATTTCCAAAAATCCATGCCACAGGCTTCAGGCATAACATACAAGTGCAAAACCAAGAAGGCCAGAAATTGACCTTTGACCTTGCCTGCAGTGACCCTTGTCACACTCTGAGGGCTACCACCATCCAAAATGTGTTCATGGGATTTCAATCAACAAAATGAAACTGATGACCATTGGCTCAACTAAGTACGAACGAGGTACCTACCTACATGTTTTTTGAAGCCCTTTTAGTGACAGTGCTCAAATTTAGGCAGGTGATAACAGGTTAGTTATCTGTCACAGGGTAACCACCTGTTTATTCCCAATGCTTAGTTTCGAAGGAGAGTTCAGATGCAAGGAAAAACGATAGAATGAAAAGCATCTCTGAACAGCACAAGGGCATTTTTGAATTTGAAATTGATGCCAGCAACACCGATGGTTGATTTTTTCATAATATTTTCACTGACCGTTGAATTTTCCACCTACCTATCCATCTAGATGTTGATTTTTGTCTTATTTTCACTGAATGAATGTGACTTTATGACACTTTGGTAGGAACCAATTGAAAATGATTGTGGGAACGGTGGGTGAGGTGAACCAGCAGTCGTCATGGATGAAAAGCAAAGGGATGCTGTTCTGTTATTTGCTTGGAGTTCTGTTCCTACATCTTCTGCTGCTGAGTTTACCTGTATTTACAATTCCTGTTGCATGGACATTGACCAATGTGCTCCACAATCTGGTTAGTTGCAAGGATTTTTCTGATATTTCACAATTTTGTAACATGGGAGACGAAGATGTCTCTTCTTGTTGATAGTCATTGACTTATTTAACTGTTCACCCAAACCGAGCACACTGCAAGACACTTGATTAAGTCAACTTGACCAACTGACAAAAAGAGTTGTCAGCCCTCATGGTTCAAGTTTGCACTTTGGAACTGCCGAATGGCTCATCAATGAAAATGCTGGTCTTGAGACACGGTTTTCCTGCTTACGTCTGAAACTCTAACCCACCAATCTGGAAACACTGTCTTTGGTCCGAAGTCCTCCACCCTTGATGTTCTCTTTTTTCTTCTACCTCTTGAAAAAATTGCTCGTTTTAGAAATCACGTTCAGCGGAAGTAACAGTAGAACATGCACATAACAGTTCGGCGATCCGTTAATCATAGGTATTGGCAGGGCTGCAAAAAGACGGGAGCATTGCTCCCGGGACCGTTGTAGGCCGACCGCGATCGAAATGGGCTGGAGAGCAAAAAAAAAGCTCTCCAACTTTCGTCTAGGACGGAAAGGCATGTAGATCGGCGAGCGAAGTAAACTTTTTGGATTTTTCAACAGGGACCGAAACGGGCTGACCAGTGAAAGAAAGCTGACGAGCAAAATAAAAGCTCATCGACCAAAATTTGACCAGGCTCCAAAATCCGTGCTCCCGGGCTCCAAACGACTTTTTGCAGCCCTGGGTATTGGTGTCCAGTTTCTACCGTCAGCGATATATGCTTCAGAGCAGGCCATGCAATGAATGGTAAAATTTGAAAAATTATTTTTGAAGCCAGAGTCCTCGGATTGGACTGTGATTGAACATTGCCATTGAAATCAATGAATAATGATGCCTCAGGCCATTTGGAAGCCCATTCCACAAACCTGCGACCATCAATATTGTATCGAAACTCACCCAAACTTATAATTTGGATGGAGGGGTTTTGGTCTGCATAAATAAATCAGAAATCGATTGACTTGATCTCCAAACTAAACTATTTTTCACTTTGAATCTCAGAATTGATACAATTTATAGGTAGAATATTTATAGAATAGGTACTTTGAATCTCAGATATTTATTTGCATTTTCTCATATCACTTTCCATTCTCACTTCAGCTGACCACCTGCCATTTAGGCATTTCCGACTGGTCAGATTGTGGTGCCATGTGCTGGTGGGTATCGATTTTTTAAATTTATTTTTCCAGCAGAAACGGTTCATCCCTTTTAGAACAAAAATTATTTTGATTAGGTATTTTACTCCACACCTTTGCCATTTGGGCAATGTGATGTCCATGGGGCCCAACAGCCAGACTGATCACACTATTTTTTTTTATTGTCTGAAGAGGTGTTGCAGTTTTAGTTTTCCCAGCAAAATTCCGAAAGCAATGGTTTCCTGATTGTTTTTTTTTTAATACACACTTATGCATGCAGGTGGCACTTGTTTATGCATTACTGGAGGCACTTGTCAACACCATTCAGGGACATAAGTACAAGTTGGTATAGGCTGATGGTACCTATGTGCATAGCTCACAAGAGACATGAGGCAGGTGCCCACATTGCCTTTGAACTGGCATGCAAAATGCAAAAACTTGCAAGCTTTTGAAGAGGGGGCTCATGGGTTGCACAGGCATCTTTTGCAACTCACCCTCAGGTTCAACGCAAATCATTCTTCATGGATTCCTTTTCGATTGTTGCATGCCAAGATGCATCCGTCTGTTGAATTAGCTCTTTTGATTTGAGGCTCTTTTCTCAACCTGAGATTGAGTTGCAATTGGGAAACAGCTGAGGGACTACCCATTCAGCAGATTTGGTCGCTGAAAATTTGTGATTAAATTCAAAAATTTTGATTGGTCAAAGAGTGGAAATGCAACACTCTTGGGTACTTTAACAGATACCTAGGTAATTTCCTCTCCCAGTACCCACCAACCTCTCGATGACCCACAATGGTGATATGGATTTGGAGTGAAGGGAATCGGTAAAAATGGACAAAGAAAAAGGTACCCAATTCTCTAAAGTTATCAAAAACTGTTCCCAAAGTCCGTGCACCACCGACTTCATCAATTTCTACACAGTACCTACTTTACTCAGAATGAGTAAACATTGCCATTGTTGAGATGGATAGGTAATGACTTAACAATGAAGCAAAGGATCAACTAGCCTATGTAGAAATTAAATAATAGCTGCGGCTGAGAAATTAAATAATAGCTGCGGCTATAATCGGACAATTATTTTTCCAGCTTTGTTCAGTTTGGTACTTTTATTTCAGCTTCTTGCATGAGAGAAAAATACAGAAAAAATGTTTCGGATGCTTCCAGGAACAATGGGACGGAACGTACAATGGGATAAGGTTTCACCTTCTTATTTTAAAACCATAGATTTTGTTCAGGCTTCTGGCCTCTGTACAAGTAATTTGGAATGTTTGCATTACAGTGAAAGCACATTCTGTACACATTTTTGAAAAACAATTTTTACTTTTTTAAAAACACCATTTTTTGTCCCATTGCACTGCAATTTTTTAGAAGATTGCTGGAACAATGGGACATTGGGCATTTGACACCCCATAACTTGTTGCAACAGTGGCACGACATAGGCAACTTGTTTTCAACATCCCTGTGCACAGATCCATGCAATCAGGCCACACCAAAAAATAAGATCTTCCATTAACTACGGCATCAACTTATCCTCCTGCAAATTTGTTTTTTATTCAACAAGATTTTTCCCAGAGAAAAAAAATTATCCTGCAAAACAGAAATACTCATTCAACCATTTCAAAACACTCTTCTTCACTCATATTATGTATAAAAAAAAAAACCGAGAATTTTTAAGGAAATATGACAAAATTTAAAATTGTTCCATTGCACCTTCCCTCCCATTGTTCCTGACTCTCCCCTACATTATCTCCGTCTTCACTGTACAATGGGGCATTGAATTAGTCATGTGTGCACTTGATTTGGCAATGTGTCAGTGGGAAAATTCTAAATGTATCAACACTTGGAATCAAGTAGGCCAGCACGCAATCAAATAGAACAACAATGTAACTTTGCAAAAACTCAACTTTGCATAAGAAATAAAATTTTATTTTTTGAATTTTATACCTAATTCGGCCACAGTTGATTTGGGATTCATTTCACCAGTGGCAAGGCATGAACCAATTAACAAGGTACCTAGACATTTTTTTTCAAGCTGGAAATTCCATACTTTTGATAGGATGTTGTGCGACATTCTCGCCAAATCTACAAAGAATGAACAGGAAAGTTCTCAATTAGCCGAAAAAACATGAAATTTGAATTTCGACATTCTGACGAACTCTGGATCTGGAGTCGGCTTGCCGAAATTCAAAGTTCGTGTTTTAAAAGTAGAAACTTTAATGTTCTTTGTAGATTTGGTGATAATTTGGCACAGCTCTAAAATGTACAGATTTTCAGTTTTCACCTCGGATGTGAAAACTGAAACCCCCCAAAAGAAAAAACATCCATAAAGCATTTAAACATCTCCTCAGAAGATAAAATCATAAAAACAGTCAAAAAATCTCCTGAAAAGGTAAAATCTCCCTTGAAAATGTGAAAATATTCTTTGGAGCATGGCATGGTCTCTGGATTTGCCTCTGCAGTGGCCCGACAAATTACCTTTTGTGCCGATTTCAAGCCATCCACGAAAACCGAGCCAAAAAAAAAATCACGGCCATTTTTTGGCTATCCGCTTGTGTGGATCCAGCAGGCAATCCCGCGGTCGAATGACGACAGTAGGTGCCTCTTTTGTGACACTTTGCTTTGACCAGCGTTTGACTTGTTTTTGATGCAGGGAATTAAAAAAAAAATGTGTTTCGCAATGGCAAAGGACAGTCGGAAAGTCACAGCCAGTTGAAGTGACCATGTGAAACATTCGAACGAACTCATTTCTTGCAACACCCTTTTGGCTTTTCATTCAACAGTGATCTATTCTTGTGCATTACGACGACACAGGTGGCACTGCACGAGCACATGAGAGCCGTTCATGTACCTATACACTTTGCCTGCTGAAGCGGCACATGCTGTTTGTTTTCTGTGTGGGTGGGAGGGAACGGGATGCTGATGCATTGAGGTCTTCTTTTTTCCTTTCGCTGTTAGTTCAATGCTATGGTACACAAATCATGAAATGTCTCCCGGGTGCTTTTTTCATGCCAGATTTACACTCACCTCAGAGTACAGACAGAGGCACTACCATTTCCAAGGTGGGAGGTGAGGTTGGCAAGCTATGCAGCATCACTTGTTCGGAGACAAAATGGAAAATGTCCCAACTGCTCGGAATGGCTGTCACAGAGCTTGGCTTTTCTCTCAGCCTGCTGTGCAACCCATTTCGGCAACAGGGAAGTGTGAATGCTGGATGTTTTTGTTTATCGCTGTTTTAAAAATCTTCTTAGCAGTGATCACGACAGAAAATTTTTATTTCATCTCAAATGCTATGGAGTTCGAAACATGATATTTTGAAGGGACATTCTCAACAATTTCTTTTTTTTTCGCAGGGGAGGCACTGTCGCACTTATGTCCACTGATGCCGTGTCATAGCATTTCACTGGGCTCGCAGGGCTGCAATGTTTGGAATTCTCTGTTGTGATGCAATTTTTTTTATTGGGGCTATCATCAGTGTTCATTTCTTGGTTCTTCCTCCTGTTTCTTCATCCAGTTCAGCTTCATTTTCCTGCATGTTGTGAAGGGTGCGCCGTGGGAGCCATACGACCAGGGAAAAAGCAGACGACTGACTCACTGGGAACAAATCGATGATGGAAAGCAGTTCACCATAACACGGAAGATTTTGACGGTCATTCCAATCATGTTGTACGTTTTCTGATAATCATTCACTCTTTTAAAACTGACATGTGTCCTCAATTTAGTGTCGAGTGACTGATGGAAATCTCCAAGAAACATCCGTCATAAGCCTAAACCAGTTCAAGAATATCATCATCGTGAGATTGGTGAAAGGAACCAACCGTTCGGTAGCCAAAAGATCTTGTGTGGACTTCTGGTGGTGCCTGAAAAAGACAGATGCTCGTTGAGTTATGAACCATGTAGAAGGAATGACAGTACGTAAGTAACTTGAATGGTTATGGGCTTGCTTGAAATCGCACTTCCATGGCAAGTTCGACCATTTACTCTCCTCCAAAGTAGTTGATGTTGTTCACGTGTTGTGGAGTTATGGCACCATCACTGTCCCGTCCTCGTAACAAGCTGATGAGGAGTTCAGGCCAACACAGCCACAACCACAATTCGACTTCCACTCATATGCTGTGAGGACGGGACATCGATGCTGCTGCACGTGGTCAAGATGAAATTGAGGAAATGGAGGAGAAATGGTCAATCTGGCCTGGTTAGGTACCTAGGTAAGTGAGATCTCATGCAAAAAGCCTTCTGGGGTATGATAAGATTACACCAAGTCCAGGATTAAATTGCACCATCAAAAAAAATATGACCCCCTGCTCTCATGAATTAGAAGAAGCATGGCAGGGGTCATATTGGCTCCCTGTCGAAAATTACACCTTGACATGAAGGGAGTTCCTGCTTCAGTAAAAATCCTTTTCTATTTTTAAAGGTTTCTGTTGACGAACTTCTACACCAACTATGAATCCATCCATTTCCTCTTCAATTCGTTGGCATTGGCCCTTGTTACTCTTCCAAAATTGCCCCAGTTTCATCGTGTTCGCATTTTTGGAATCAATAAGTACTGAGCTATCGGCCGAGGTGATGACAACATGAAGAAGAATCGGATTGGCAACTTGCTGGGGTGCCACCTTGTGTCTGGATTCGGAGATGACGTCTCCAAATTAATTCCAGTTCTTTTGATTCTGTGCCACTGGATAGCTCAGTTTACTGTCTCGCCTTTTTCATTCAACTTGAAATGGTAAGATGCATTCCTATCCTATCTACATACATTCCTATCCTATCCTAGGTGTAATGAATGCCAGGCTATTGTTCATTCTTCACAATATTTCGATTGATCTTATTATTTTCTGTCCTTTTTTTAAAATTGGCCATATATGAATGGGTATGATATTGTCAGGCTGCTTTTGCAAGTCGGTGTTTTAGGTACTTAATCCAGGTGATATCGGTGTTTGTTTTAGGTACCAAATGAAGAATTGTAACTCATGAAGAACATCAACTTGGTTTTAGGAGGGTGTAAAGTCTAAAGCTTTCAGATGAAAATGATATAGCTGAACACTAAAATCAAAAAGTGTCACGAACTGAAAAGTTTTGCCCTCGATACCACACACGAATATTCCCATGTTTACGGACATCCGCATAACCTTTTCAAGCTAGAAAAAGGTATCAGGCTATGTAGCACTTTGCTAATTGGTTGTGAAATATGAATAGAGGGACCAGAGTCCAGAAATGAAGTGACGGCAACTCCAGACTTTCCATGCCGCATCATCCTTCGTCTTGTTCCCTTTTATTGCAACTCATCTGTTTGTCACCGGTATCAGAGAACAGTTCCTCTGAAGGTACCACACCTCAAGGAGCATTTTCTTAGTTTCGGCTGATATCACAGCACAATGTTATCATGTGGTCTTGCTTGTAGGATATGCATTGCTCCATCTCTATGGTCACGGGATAAGGCATCCTTGATGATGATGTGGGGAAGGTTAAACCTTACCACTCAGAGCATGATGAGTAAGAAGTATGCATAAATTTTAATCCATAAGTGATATGTTTGGCAGTTAGGACTTACACTCGTGGCAAGTTGCATTGTGCAAGAAGTAGGTCTGCTCACGCTATTTTTCCTGCCGAACTCTTCAGCTCACCAAACCAGGAAGAATCTGTGTGTGAGACTGGGTTGCAGGCAGATTTTCCACGATGTTTAAATGGAACAATCTTACATTGATTGCATGCAACTCTTCCTGCCATTGGAGTGTCTGATTTGAAGTATTCTTCCTCAAGTCATTCATGGTATTGTCGCCAATCTGTTGATTTGGTGTTCTTTACTTGCAGCCTCACCCAACATTTTATTTCTTCTTTTCTAATTAATTTTCAGCACTACACACCGGAGTGTTTGGTTTTTGTGTTGGTTGCACAGTTTGCTTTCAAAGCTAAAACACGAACACTTCATTTCTTCCCTGATCTTCTTTCGATTGTTTGGAAGTTTGTGGTTTTGGTTCATGTCGTAGTTCTTTCACTAGTGTACCTACCTAAAGATTAAATGCCTTATTTTCTTTTTCTACACGAGCTGTTTCAAATTACTGGCTGTGTAGTGATGCAGTTTGATTAGATAGAATCGGTCGGGAATTTTGTCGGACAACATTTTCTCGTTTCAACTGTGTTGTATGACAACAAAAATGTGAATCTTTTGTTCTTGCACTCCTTTTTTTTCCACTCAATTTTGTGTGCAGCAAAATATTATGCTGTTTCACAAGTGTAAATGAACCGACCTAATTTGAGGGTCCTGCTGGCCTAAAAGCCAGCATAAGCCAAGGTACTGTGTCAAGAAGTTTAAAACGAGCTGACTTGATTTGAAGGTCCTGCCAAACTAAAAGTTGTTATGCTTCACAAGTGTTCGCAAGCTGACCGAATTTGAGGATTTTGCCAACATAAAAGTGGCATGTGAGGATCCTGCCAACCTGAAAATTACGGTGTTTTACAAGAGTAAGTGAGCCGACCTCATTTGAGGACTGAAAACTTTGCTGTTACACCAGTTCCCAGCTGGTTGTTCTTTGATTTACTTAAGCATTTTATGGGTAGGTGGTTCAGCTGGAGCCAGGGAGAGATTCTTTCTCCATTTTTTAGCACTTAGCAGATTGGTTACTTCCCCTTGATACGAGAAAGAAATGGAAAGATTAACATGAATGGGCATGATAATTTAACCATGATTGAAACTCTGACGCCACAACGGGATGGTGGCTCTGTACGTTTCGGTTAATTTCGATGGACTTGTGTGTCGTTTGTTTTCATTCGAAGAGTCACAATCAATTGAATATGACAAATACCAAGACATGAAATTTCTCTCTGCAGCCAGGAATGGATGGTGGGAACTCAGCCCAGCAGCCCACCATTCTTTGAACAGTAGTGTTCATAAATAATGTCTCTGGGTGATCAGGTGAATTAGATATTCTGGAACCACGCCTGAATTCTTGCATCACTTGTAACTATGGCAAGCGCTGTAGAATTTTAAAAAGATGCCCCCTGGGTCAGGTATTGGAATATTTCCCATTTTAAATGCGCAATTATTGGTGAGGAATGTACACTGATGTTCATTTAAAATTGTACACTGTGTTGCGCATCCTTCCCACCCTATTTATCGGAGAAAAATACACACTGTTTTTAACTGCCTCATTGTGATTACTCACAACATGCTGCAATTTTCCACTTCAAAGTACCTTGTAATTACTCGTATATCAGTGAATCATTATTTTTTTCGGTGTAAACATGCAATATTAAGTGCAAGAAGTAAGACAATTTCAAAGGAAGCAGCCGTAAAATCATCACAATGGATTTTCTGGCTACTCTTTGCGATGAAACAATAACTACCTACCGACTCTCAATTCTTGTCAATAGTTGTGAAGACCTGTCTAGTGCCCAAAGTGCGTTCATTTTCAGAATGGTCCATGCCAAAACTTGCAGAAAAAAAAGAAGGTGGGAGCGGGGGCATGACAGTGGTGTCCAAATTGTTCAACGTTCTTTGCTTGAATTCCGAGCTTTTTCATTTAAGCGCGAATGGAGAACTAAAAATCTCGTAAGAGCTCAGTGGTGGAGCACTGGGCTTTAGATCAGAAGATCGTGGGTTCGAGTCCCGTCAACAGCAATTTTTTTTTTATTTTCGTTTGGCACATGTTTGCTTAGATGAAACATATCACAGATGGAAAATCAACCTAGACTTGATTTTGAAATTTTCCAGACATGAATAAGCGCGTGTGCCTGTTTTCCAGTTGTTGGCAACAACAGCAGATGTGGCCTCAAGCCATTGCTTCGGGAGGGCCAGTGAAGTTTCGCTTCAGTGCTACAGACAAGAAGTGCACATTTTAAAGCAGGAGCGGAACGACCAGCAAACCAAACAGATCGTGGTCACGGAAAATTGAAAAACAACAGCAGATGTGGCCTCAAGCCATTGCTTCGGGAGGGCCAGCGAAGTTTCGCTTCAGTGCTACAGACAAGAAGTGCACATTTTAAAGCAGGAGCGGAACGACCAGCAAACCAAACAGATCGTGGTCACGGAAAATTGAAAAACAGCAGCAGATGTGGCCTCAAGCCATTGCTTCGGGAGGGCCAGCGAAGTTTCGCTTCAGTGCTACAGACAAGAAGTGCACATTTTTAGAGCAGGAGCGGAACGACCAGCAAACCAAACAGATCGTGGTCACGGAAAATTGAAAAACAACAGCAGATGTGGCCTCAAGCCATTGCTTCGGGAGGGCCAGCGAAGTTTCGCTTCAGTGCTACAGACAAGAAGTGCACATTTTAGAGCAGGAGCGGAACGACCAGCAAACCAAACAGATCGTGGTCACGGAAAATTGAAAAACAACAGCAGATGTGGCCTCAAGCCATTGCTTCGGGAGGGCCAGCGAAGTTTCGCTTCAGTGCTACAGACAAGAAGTGCACATTTTAGAGCAGGAGCGGAACGACCAGCAAACCAGACAGATCGTGGTCACGGAAAATTGAAAAAAACTCGGAAAAGTACAATTACCAAAAGATTGAGAGGTGAAAACTGACAGGAGTTTCGAAAATTGATGCTCCCAGCTCAAAATCTCCGATTCCCGATTTTTGCACAAATTTGCACATCTCTGCCTACAAAAAGCACGCTGACCATTCTGAAAATGAACAGACTTTACATCTTAACATTGCTGAACTGAGCAAGTCCTCATTCTTGTGTGCAAAAGCAAAACGGAGCCTAACCTTCCTGTTCTGCCAACCTTCACTACCAGGTACTGATGACGTGTCCACCTGCTGGTGTCTGCAGTTGCTGTTTTTGATCCGACAAGGAGAACTCGCCCTGTTCAGCAATTTTGTGTGAGATAAAGATTCCTTGATCAAATTAAATGCCGAAAAATATTGTCAAACAGCAATGGGTTTTAAATGGAAAATTGCAGGAGTAGAAATTGAAGTTTCTTGCACTTGCGAGTGACTACCTTTAATTTGTCTGTGGTGTCTTACCTGAATTGTTATGAAAGACAGTAGGTAAATCTTTCCCTTTTCTCGTGGTCTTTTTTGTTGCATTTTTCCTGTTCTCCAAGGTAACTATGAATCCGATTTTCTATGTCTGTGCTCTCTTTATCATGGAAGTGCATTTTGAGCATTCCCTGCATCTGGCAGTGTCGTTTATCGTGGAACTGTACCGGATTCCGGCATATGAAATGTCACACTTCGGAAGTTCACCGGATTCCAGCTTATGTCGGGTCAAAGAATTGGCATTTCAACAGGATTGCCAACATTGTAAATAAGAGTTGCTCTGCTCGATGATCAAACAACGTTTTGAAATTGACGATTTGTCTGCCAAGAAAGTGTGCATTTTAATAATTGGTTCCCGAGTTGGATTGGATCAATACACTACTTGACTTGATGAATTGTGATGTTGTATATTTGTAATTACGTGTACATATTTTCTTTTGCATACCGGAATTCAGTTCGATTGTGATTGGAAAAACGTCTGTACGCCCGGGGCTTTCATCCGATTGGATTTTTCGTGATAATCTTGTCTGACGAATCATCCTTTTTCGTGGTTATCATAAACAAAAGTTTTTTTCTTGATTAATCATGATAATCATTTCCTTTTTGTTTTGCAGTATCTCATAGTGACTTTATTTTGACAAAATAAAAAGTTTAAATTCTGCACAACTACGCCCTTTTCTCAGTTGCACATCCCTTCTTATAGAGAGGTATCTTCTTCGGTTTTTGTCTTGGACGACTTAACGACACTCAGTTTTCATTTACCAAATTTTTGGGACTCATTTACCAAATTTTTGGGACCAAAAAATTTGTCTTTTTTTCGAACCCTTTCTGCAGAATGAGTACCTATGGAATTAATTTTATTGAATTTCGTTCAATTTTTATTTTTTTTTAATTTGCATGGGGTGATTAAAAAATGGACCATTGGCCATTTGGTGCATGTGTTGCCATCTTTTGAAGAGAGCCGTCCAGTTTATGCTCCTTGGGTGTTCATGCGCAAAATATGTTTGGACATTGTCAAATGATTTTCAAGCTGTGACATGAAACATTCTTCACACTTTCATTTTTTACTTTGACTGCATTGCAATTATTGTGAAAGCCTCAATGATTTCTCAAAAAGAACTTTTTTCATTTGGGCCCATCTCGAAGGTACGAGTGAGATGTTTTCTCAAAAAATTAAGTGCAATTAAAAAGTTTGACCATGAAAAATGTGCAATTTGCACATTTTTTAAAATGAGTTTGCCCATTTGTGTGTCTAGTGAAATACTCAGTTTTTCCAATTAAAAAAGAATAATTGCATTCGAGCACCATTCCATGGGAAAACAGCATCAAAAACTATTCAATATTCAAACTCGAACATAAATCTTTAGACTTCACACTTCAATATGCTGTGAACAAAAATCAAAATTCCTACTGCAAGTGTGAAAATTTTCCAGTGAAAAATATTCCATTCTTGCCAGCAAGATTTTTATCCTTCCATTCCAATTTTTTTTCTTGGTCCATTGTCAGTGACATTTTGGTTCATCCGTCTCCACAAAAGATAAAAATAAAAGCAATCGATGTGCCCACCATCCCACACTTTATGTCTACTCATCAAAAATAAATGTACTTGAGCAGTGAAAACAGAAGAGAAAAACAGACAGGCACCATCTCAACAAATGCACGACACACAACACACGGAACTTTTGAACCTATTTATCTCTCTTTGTTTTGTTGCGACACTACAAAGAATCTGGTGGCAGTGTATGGTATGTCAGTCGATCGAAGCAGAATTTCAATCTCAACAGCACCTCTCCTCACCCAATCCCCTCGCAAACATACAGCAGCGACGACAGCCAGTAAACGAACAGCTGGTTCCATTTACAACAAGCCATTGCTTCTGCTATGGGATGGGTTGAGGTGGTGTGGGATTTCTAACCTTTACACACCAAGAGTAAAACTATTCCTTTCAAAATTCAAATCTCGCAATACCGAAGCCTGCTCGGTGACCTCGGATGTAACAAATTACTGAAATTTCCAAACGTAAAGAATTTCCAAATGTAAAGAATTCACTATGCAGTTTTTTCTGAGTGAAGCCAGTCCCATTCTCCCAACTCTGGTTTCTGTTGTACAAAAGGCACAAAAGTGGGTGTGGGGGATCTTCTGCACGCCAAAATCACAGATCTTCGACATATCACACCAAAGAATCGAGAAACCAGATCTGCGACAGCAGTTGAAACAAATTTATGCATCATGTCTCTAAGATTAATGAGAATAAAGAATAAAGGAAAGCAACTGGATTGATTTTTGTTTTGCATCGCTGTTTGTGTTCGTTTGCAGGACAATGATGGGGGAATGCTCCGAATCAAATTTTCCAAGTGGGATTGATGGAGAGAGCTTCGTGTGAGCACAGCAGTCGGCCTGTTCACTGCGTTCAGTCGTGAGGTTGTGATGCTTGACTGCACTGTTTTTTGATATCGTTGGTAGTTTTTTGCACTTGCAGATCGATTTTCAAAAAAAGAGAAATTACAAGTTTGTATTGGAAAAGTTTGAATGGCTTTGTTCACTGAAACCCAATAAATGACAAATTTTGCCAAAAATGCATCGGCATTTTGGCCGACATGCGTAAACAATTTGTTACTGTCGAAATAATCCTTCCACCCGATCTGCTCGTGAATGTTGATATTCAAATCATGCCAGACTTCAGAATAATTCTCGTGGCTGCAAATTGTGGACTCTCGTTGCTTTGAACAGAAGAAATGCACTATGAAAATACAGGGTGTATCGGGCATTTCCTTTTTTATCTGTAAATTCTTAACTCCGCATTTTCCCAAAATGTGTCGGTGTCACGTCCAGGGGTTTTCTTTGAAGAATTTTAAATTCCGCATATAAATGGTTAGAGCACGTTGAAAATGGTGATATTTGGAAAATTTCGCTCAAAAGTCTAAAAATTTCGTTATTTGGCAGTGGAAATAAAAAGGCTAGAACCTGTCAAAAATGCATTTTCAGTCATTTTTACAATGTGATTGCTTTGAATTTTGCAGGAACAATACATTGGAAAAATGATGTAAATGAACTGAAGAAGGGACTGGAAAAGAGCAAAAGAAAGCTTTATTTTTCAAATGTTTTTGTGCACTTTGCCTGCATCTTAATTAAAAAAAGGAAAAACACGACATTTTCGCATGTATATCGTGACAAAGGAGATATTTCGTGGAAATTTTCACAATTCGTGGAAAATCGCCCATTCACAATTGTCAGAATTGCTTTTTAATTGACTTTAATGATAAAGAAATCACAAAAGATGGTTGAAATGGCTGATTTCATTTTGGTGGTGACAATTCCTTTTCACCATTTTCAGAGTGCTCTAGGTTAAAGCCCTGATGCGATGGACATGAGCGGATAAAATTATCGAAGGAGGTAACGTTTTTTTTCTCCACCCTGTTCACGGCTAAACCAAGTCCCCCTGGCACCCTGTTAATGCCTGCCACAATAATATGATCCAGTTTCATGGTGCTGGCAATGGTAAACTGGAGAAAGAAATCGAAATGAAAGGTAACTCTTGGGGATTTTAGATCTGATTGGTATTTGCACCAAAAAATCTAATCTCCCTCTCTTGGGCTTGGTTACTTTTTGTTCACTGTGGCAAGCAAAGGGTATGACTTGGTTACTTTTTGTTTGCTGCGGCAAGCAAAGGGTATGACTTGGTTACTTTTTGTTTGCTGCGGCAAGAAAAGGGTATGACTTGGTTACTTTTTGTTTGCTGCGGCAAGCAAAGGGTATGACTTGGTTACTTTTTGTTTGCTGCGGCAAGAAAAGGGTATGACTTGGTTACTTTTTGTTTGCTGCGGCAAGCAAAGGGTATGACTTGGTTACTTTTTGTTTGCTGTGGCAGGCAAAGGGTATGACTTGGTTACTTTTTGTTTGCTGCGGCAAGAAAAGGGTATGACTTGGTTACTTTTTGTTTGCTGCGGCAAGCAAAGGGTATGACTTGGTTACTTTTTGTTTGCTGCGGCAAGAAAAGGGTATGACTTGGTTAGTTTTTGTTTGCTGCGGCAAGCAAAGGGTATGACTTGGTTACTTTTTGTTCACTGCGGCAAGCAAAGGGTATGACTTGGTACTTTTTGTTCACTGCGGCAAGCAAAGGGTATGACTTGGTTACTTTTTGTTTGCTGCGGCAAGCAAAGGGTATGACTTGGTTACTTTTTGTTTGCTGCGGCAAGAAAAGGATATGACTTGGTTACTTTTTGTTCACTGCGGCAAGCAAAGGGTATGACTTGGTTACTTTTTGTTTGCTGCGGCAAGCAAAGGGTATGACTTGGTTACTTTTTGTTTGCTGCGGCAAGAAAAGGGTATGACTTGGTTACTTTTTGTTCACTGCGGCAAGCAAAGGGTATGACTTGGTTACTTTTTGTTCACTGCGGCAAGCAAAGGGTATGACTTGGTTACTTTTTGTTTGCTGCGGCAAGCAAAGGGTATGACTTGGTTACGTTTTGTTTGCTGTGGCAAGCAAAGGGTATGACTTGGTTACTTTTTGTTTGTTGCGGCAAGCAAATGGTATGACTTGGTTACTTTTTGTTCACTGCGGCAAGCAAAGGGTATGACTTGGTACTTTTTGTTCACTGCGGCAAGCAAAGGGTATGACTTGCTTACTTTTTGTTTGCTGCGGCAAGAAAAGGGTATGACTTGGTTACGTTTTGTTTGCTGCGGCAAGCAAAGGGTATGACTTGGTTACTTTTTGTTTGTTGCGGCAAGCAAAGGGTATGACTTGGTTACTTTTTGTTTGCTGCGGCAAGCAAAGGGTATGACTTGGTTACTTTTTGTTCACTGCGGCAAGCAAAGGGTATGACTTACGAGGTTGGTCGAAGGTCCAAAAACCCTGGTTTTGTTTCTGTCTGTCACACTTACTCGGTATCAGTTACCATATGAGATGGGCCCAATAACAGTAGGTAACATCACAAATCTGTAATGTCTGGGGTTCACCAAGAAAAATTCATCCGCAATAAAAAATTCTTTGTAACAATATTAATTGCTAGAGCTTTGGCAATCTCACCTTGATCCATCTTGACATGAGTGTAGGAGACATTTCGGGAGATTTTCTTCCCCATTTTGAACTGATGAGTTTAGAGTGAGGAGTCTTGCTCTTAGCCAGATGGGTTGAAAGCAGGATAGTGAATTTCACAAAATTTCCCTGCTCTCAGGAGAATGATGACATGGAAGATGTCGATGGGAGTTCGCAGAAGTTGAAGTGCACTACGTTTTCAACCAAACATTTTCACTGGGTAGATTAATATTTTTATGATTAATGATGAATGATTAGATTAATGATTGATAACAAAAACGAATGTGGCATTTGCGTCATACATGCTTACTGTATTTCATTCTCAAATTACCAAGTTTTTTATTCAACAAACGGTAAAAAAGGCACTGAAAATTTAAGGCACAATTAAGACGAGAATAGGAATAATAGATTGCACGATTCAAATATAAAGAAACAGCTGACACTACTTACACATCAAATAATAATTGCAGCCACACTATCCTCCCTACACTATTTTCAACATCAATCATGCTAGTTGTAGTCCTATGATCGGTGGCATCACTACTTTAAAAAGGTGTCTGAGAGATTTAAAGAGGTGCCTGAGACTGCTTTCTAATGCCTCATAAACGTGATGCAGATGCAGCCAGACCTCCATTCCATTGGGCATAATGCGTGGCATGGGGAAATGTGAGGTGTCGCGAGAGAAACTGCAGCGACAGGAACCATCAACCAGGCAAGAAGGACGAGTGGAACAGAAGAGGAGGTGGGTTGAGGGTGCAATAAAGGCATGAATGTGTATCGCAGTGGAAGGGAAGTTTTGAATCGTAGACAGTGTAAAGTGAGCAGCAGAAATGAGATTGTAGAAATTTTGTTGCCATTTTCAAGGCATGATGTTTTGGGAACCTTTAGCAGATTCCGACAGATTTTAACCAGTCCTTCACTTGGAAATGACCAAGAAATCTAATGTGAAGGGGATGTGCACTTTTTTCCCAAAAGATGTGCCTGTGCACGTGCTGAAGCAGCAAGGCAAATTAAATTGCAGAAACTTCTTCCTGCAGGGACTTTGTGAAAAATTGCCACAATGACAGCACCTATACTTGACTAATTCCCTGAATCAGTTATTCAGAAGCCTGATTAACAGAAACTCTTAACATTTCTGTGAAACTCTTTCAACATTTGAGAGTTTCTGCGATGAAGTCTCTGCACAAAATCATGAAACTATGTTTCGGGGGCATCGCACACACCACCATTGAAAAGTGACTGGTGTGGTGAGGTCATGTTAGCCTAGAGATCCTGTCACTCAAGGCAAAAACTTGCGAACAATGAGTGGACCAAATGATGAGCAAAGGCAGTCAAGTGACAATTTGTGGTGCCCAAGGGTGGCATGATGTTGAATCCACCTCCGAGCAAACAGAAGTTGAAAATTTGATGCAAAGATCCACCCATTACGAGTATAAATTACTAACACACTAGGAAACATGTTTAATGATGGCAAAATGCAAAAAAAATAATACCAAACACAAAAATGAAAGTACAAAAATGCCTAAATCCACCTAAAATATCAAAAAAAAAAAAATTGAATGAACAAGAGTCACAACAAAATGAATGAGATATGTTGGAGATTTGAGCAGATGTTTGAGATAGAAATAAACACAGATTGGCACTGAGATATACCAAATTGGCTGATATTATTAAAACTGGCCTGCATCCTCTAAAGTTGGCAGTTTGGATCAGGTATTGGATAGTTTCGGAGCACCCTGTTTATTGTTCTCAAAAGCGGATGTGGCTCGCAGTTACACCTGTTCCTGAAATCGTCCAAGTCCAGTGCCCATATCATGCCACCACCGAGTCCAAGCTCCCGGATCAGCTGAGATTTCCGTCTCAACATCTGTGCATCGTCAAATGAGACCCATTGACCACTCCTGTACGCATATGGTCCCATTGATCCGGATGGATCACGGACCACTGTCCATGCTTGGTCCTTAATCTTTTTGCATATCTAAATTTGGATTTAAAACAACACAAAAATGTTTCTTATGAGGGCATGTTAATCGGACACCAATTATCAATTTTTACGCAATTTCAACGAAAGATACTAGAGGCAGTCAAAAACGAACAAGTGCAATTTGGAAAAAAGCGTGTTTCACTAGAATACAAGCTAAGTTCCAATGATCTGTGTGGAAATTGACAAATTCCTGCACCCCACTGTCCGTGCAATGAGAACTTGGGCCTTAGTCAAGCCAGTGCCCTGCCTCCGAGAACATCTCACGCTGGCTAGCGAGAAATGTGACGTCACGTTAATGGATGGATTTCTCACTCAATTCCGATTGGCACTGCGGGTAAAATTGGTGGGACGCTCACAAAATCTCAAATTGCTCTTGAACTAAGCAACGGATTTTGATGAAACGATTTGTGGTTTGAAGCTGAAAATGTGTGATTCTACAGATGAAGTCTATAATGACCCAAAACTTCCCAAAGTTAAAACCTCGGAATCATGCTAGATATAGAAATGGCGAAGCTAGCACCATGCCAGAATTTTGGGATCCTGTATATGTTTTCATCCATAACACGATTTTTTCTGCTGTCTTTTCCTGGAGAAAAATTTGCTTTCCAAAGATAACAAAATCATTGCATTCGAACATTTCTGACTGCTTCATCAATGTAACAATGTGACACGGTTCCATTTCGTCATGAAAACATGAATGTGTATCACAAAACGATGCGCTTAAGGCACATTTTCATCGATTGCACAATTTTTCTGCTTTCACTTCCCATTGAAACGTGAAAAGTTTTGAGGAAGCTTTTAGCTTTCCAAAGATACCAACATAATCGCATTTGAATGTCCTGTTGCAACTTTATTTATGGGGTAATGCAACGCGGCACCATTTTTGTCTTAAAAACAACATGCACAATTTATGGGAGGATGCAAAGGACAGTGCTATGTTGCATTCTTTGATCGATAATGTCGTCCACATACGATGCTCAAATGATTTTGATGTCATCAGAAAACTCTTCCTCTGAAACTCATCCTAGGTCGATTGGATGTTGTGGCAGAAAAAGTGCAATTTATGAATACTCGTACATGTGACAGGAACTCGAACTTTTGTCACTCTTTTGCTTCCATATTTCTGTTCCATGGTTGATTTCGTAATTTTATCCGAGGAAAGATTGGAGACGTTGCTACGCCTGGAACGGCCTGTTTTTCAGCTTTCCAACATGGTAAAGTTTCATCAAAATCCACCCATTAATTAGGTACATCAGGAGACATTTAACTTTACATGGGCTGCACACATATTCACTTGCATTGTCTTTTCCCAAATTATTCCCACGCAACATCCACTGGTGTCGCCACAGCCCAAAATGGCCACTGCGAACAGCCTCTGCATCCCGGCCGTGATTGAACCCACACCCTTCTGCCACTATCCACTCTATGATAACTGCTCAACAAATTTTGGCTTGAATTTTGTCCATTGGCCGATGGCATTGGCCATGATGGTATTGGCCTTTCGCCAGGCAAGTTGCAAATTTTTACCCCATCCCAAGCATGATTTGTTCAGGGATTCCCATTTCTTTCTGATTTGATCCTGAGAAGGAAATGATGATATGCTGGCCTTTGGGTTGGCATTACCCTAGCTGATTTCAGACTTTTACCTACCCTTCCCCCGAAATCTTCCCGTCCTTACCTCGTAGTAGGCCAAGAATCCGCCTGCCCTCGTGAATTCACCAGCTTCACCTGGTCCATAGGTCTTTGCATTGAGACCGTTTTCCTTTTGCTCTGCTAGGCTAAACGACTGGCCGTAGAGTGGCATGCCCATCACTATCTTCTTGCGGTCGGCACCCTTCTCAATCCAATAGTGGATGGAGTAATTCTGAAAAACGATGTATCACGTAAGACGAAATCTAAACATTTGGTGTCAGTCAAATGAATGAATAGGTTGGAAAATGGCCTCGTTGGAAGTGTAAAAATTGTAAGATACACATGTTGGGCCACGTTAGATGGCTTCCATACTGCATGCAATAAGCCCAAGAAGCATGAGGGCTGGCATTTACCCCCTCTTTGAGGTGGATTGTGAGTCTTTTCAACCAACTTCCTTGGGCTGTTTGCAGACAAAAGGCGACATACTCAGTGATGCTTTCGTTGGCTGTTAACATTGGCACATGTGAACAGCTGAACTTGTCAGAAAATACAGATGTTGCCTGGGTTGTGTGGGGGTTTTGGTTCGTGTGGGCTGGCTTCAACCAGGAACAAAAGTCGGACTTTTTCCACAAGATTTTAAGTCGTTGAATTTCCAAACCTGTGGCCAGTGAGCTTTATATTTAGAATATTTTTGCATTGCTATTCGTGAAAATTACACCGCACAACACGGCATTGAAGTGGAATTTTTTGTGAAAAATTGGTTTGCAGACTTGAAGCTTTTTTGCGAAAAACTGCAATAACTCACTTTAAGGGACTTTTTTGTGAAAAATTGAACGCAGTTGAACTATTGTTTTATTTGAAACTGCACTTGATAGTTTAAGAAATTTTTAGAAAAAAATTGCACATAGGCCTATTCCTACGAAGGGCGCCCAATAAATAATGAGAATTGCACCGAAAATTGCATTTGAAATGAATTTTTCCACTTTGGAGCCAAACTTTTGATTCAATTTAAGGCGCTTGGATGATTTTTAGAAAAATGCCTTGCACATTTTTGATTTTATGGTCATTTCAATTCTCATTATTTGTTGGGCGCCCCTCGTAGATAGTTGAATAGACTTTTTTGTATGAAACTTCACTTGGATGGTTGAAGAGACTTTTTGTGGAAAATGAAATAAGAGAAGATAATTAATGGACTTTTTTTCATGAAACTGCACTTCGATAGTTGAAGAAACGTTTTGCACGGGGACACCTTCAAGAACACAGGGAAACATTTTCAGAAACAGCTGCACTCTTATGTAGCAGTGCAATTGTATCCCACCTTCGTGCCATCATATGGCACAGGGTGTGCCAGGTGCCTTTTCTCTGTTGGGTAGTCGGTCAGGTTAGGTTTGGTCAGATTAGGTTAGGTTAGGTTTGGTTAGCTTAGGGTTCTGTAGTTCAATAGAAACTTTACTAGAAACAACCTGAAAAATGACAAAAAATCTGACTTAAAACGTCAAAACCCTATATTTTGCTCATCTCGCAAAAAACAGATTGATGAAAGTAAAGCAGGGAGCAAAAACAGAGAAAATACAAAAGAAAACCGTTTGTCGATATCAGAGGGGTACAGAATTGTACGAATAGAGAAAAGACACCATGTGCCATCTGCTGGTGCCAAAGGGTGACAGAGTGCAGGCTCAGAATTATGGCTATATGAGTATTCTGAAAATGTTTCCCTGCAAATCGTCACACCAGGATTGAACAGTCATAAAAGCATTTATGACAGTTTGCCATTTTCATTTTTCTGAGGCCCATGGGTCTGCTGCATAACCTCTCAAACAATCATATCTGTATCTTTGTTCTGAAATGCTTTTTTTTTGTAGAAAATATTGTCTGGTTCTAACTCCCGAGCCGCAGCTTTTCCCATCATAAACTGGCTTAAAAGCGTTTGTGATCGTTTGTTTGTTAAAAGTTAAATTTGAGTTGCAGAACAGACTATCACAAATGCCATTATTGTAACAATTATGGACTTCACAATTAGACTGCAAAAAACAGTCCCACTATCCGGAAAACAATCATAACTGCACTTATGATTCTCTGTTTTCAAAAAAAAAAAACAGTTTATGAGACTCATCACAATAAAAAACAAACAATCATAATTGCAGAGGTCAAGGATCTTGAGGTCAAACAACCTTAAGAACCAAAACCTGCTCATTTTTTTAACTGTGTGAACTCAAAAACACATCCATGAGCTTTGTTTTGCTGCAAAACCAAATGGCCCGAGATTAATAGTTATTCCACAGTACTCTGGTAATTGGAAGCCAAAAACTAAAAACTGCTCTCCTGTAAAATGCAGGTTTGTCACTAATAACTGTTCAATCCCGGTGTGACGAATTGTGCAATTTTGTCCCCCCCCCAAAAATCGAAACTGCACTGAAAAAACACCGCACAAAGATAGTTGAGGAGACTTATTGTGAAAAATTACACTTACAAGTGGATGGTTTAATGGACTTTTTTGAAAATACTGCATTTGGACAGTTGAAAAGACTTTTTTGAAAAAATTTTGCAAAAAATTGCACTTAAGATAGTTGAAAAAACCTTTTTGAAACACTGCTCCTAGATAGTTGAAGAGACTTTTTGTGAAAATTGAAGACTTGAGACAGTTGAAGACTTTTGTGAAAAATTGCACTTTGTGGTACGTTTGTGTAGATTTTTTTGCATAAAACTGCACTTGATAGTTGAAGAGACTTTTTGTAAAAAAATTTACTTACGGAGTTGAAGTAGAAGAATTCGTCATCGGGGTGGTAATAGAGTGGGGCAACATGGCCTGTTTTCTTCTCCCAATTGCCATGGAAATCATAGGTCATCACTGCTATCCAATCCAGGTATTGAGACAGTGTCGGAACATCGTAACCTATAAACAAATAGGGCACAAATTTATTGCCACAAAACATTGATTGATGATCATTTTAGTGAAAAAGGACTCTCAAAAAGGATTCCGTGGTTTGTGAGCAGGGCTTAAATCAGAACTCGAAGTGCATGGGAATGATGGGATCGGGCATGCCCACTGCCCTCAGCTTGTGAACACATTATCTCAAAATTGTCATTTAAGTGCCCCGTTTGTTGGATTGCAGCCTTCCTGCCATTTTCCTCACACACTTTGAGAACTGGCTCAAAATCAGGTGCGCACACCAGAATTGCTTTACACTCATATTTCGCTGAATTCACTTCATTTTACTAAATTCTCATGCATTACCCCATATGGGGGATGGAATTGCAAAATTGCAATTGAAAGAGGATGGAATTCATTGCAAAATGACATTGCCCCGTCCATGGCACTCGAGATGCCCCAATTCTTCGGCGTTCTCACCGGCCCTTTTTCATTCTGCAATTTAAGCCTTGGTTTTGCGGCATTCAATGAATTTCACGTAGAAGAGGAAATGGTTTTGCTGTGGGGCCACTAGGTACGTAGGTGTATGTTGCTTCTTACCTTCATCGATGACCACTTTGCTGGGTGAAACGGCCGAGGAGAGGAGCAAGCCATATGGCATAAATGCAATTTTCAGTTCCTTTATAAATTCTCCAAAAGATGCCTTGTCAGTCTCCGGCCCACGATTGCAATTCACCTGAAATGAAGTTATTGGCATTGAAATCATAATGGTGGATCACTATTGGTGTCTCTTTTGAATGAATACAATAATTCAACAGTGAAGGTCGATTTTTTGGGCCTGAGGGATTTTGACTTCAGATGGAGGTTTGGGGGGATTTTAAACTTTCTTCGATTTTCGTCCATGGCCCGTATCATGCGACATGAACTCTTTCGAAAAGATGGTATCTCTCACGAACTTTAATCTGAAGTCATAATCCCTGAACCTTCTCTTCGTGGATCTATTTTTCGCATGATCTCAGTTCATTGATTTAACACAAGGTAAGACTTAGGTTGTGACCGAATCATGGATTCGTGAATCATTCTGCTGTTTGGGCCCACACTACCATCAACACACACAACCCACCAAAGTCAACCTGTCAACCATCTTGTACTTTGCTGTTTTTGATACATGTAATCAGAAATGTGGGTTAAACTTTACGATCGTTAGCAACATTTGGAATCACCAATTTTGGCGATGTACTCGTATTGTTGCCTAAATCGGTGGACACCCAACCAGTTTTGTTTGGCAACAAGCAACAGGCAGCGAGGGTTAGAGGGGTTTTGTCAGGTTTGGTTTGGCAACAGAGTAGTTGACATGTTTACCTCGTAAAAATTGCACAAAATGTTAAGTTTCACAACGACACTGTTTTTTTTTTCTCTCTCAGTTGAGCATACCTGCCAGCACTTGGGATATTCCCAGTCGACGTCCAATCCATCGAAGTTGTATTTCAAAATGAATTGAATGACATCGTCGATGAATTTCTTCCTGGCAGCTGGGTTGTTGACCAGTCGACTGTATTTATCCCCCGATGAGTCATTCCAACCTCCAATTGCTAACGTCACTCGTTTGCCCTTCTCCTTCAATGCCGTCACCTTTTCATAGAATTCTGGAAATGACAAAAGGAGAGTGATGGACTCGGGTGGTAAGAATGATTTGCTCATTGCACATACGTGTATCCATATCTGTACAAAACAAGGCCAGTCCGCTAAAGAGTAGATCATGATTCATCTGATCACCATGACATTGGAGATGCATTTGAAGAGTAGATCACCGTATTTCTTTTCATTGTACAGCTAGTAACTTTAAAATTGAGCCCTATATGGGAAGACATCAGAGTGCAAGCACTCCCGAATGCATTCCGCTTGGCATCGTGCACATCGTCGAGTTGCTCATTCTCGACAGTAACCTCCCAGGATTCAATGGGGGAATGCAATGCAAGGGAGAAGATGGGTAACTGCTGTAGCAATTGTTTTCATTCATAAAAAGCAGGTGCATAGTTTTTGGGAAGCAGGCTGACTTGTCCGTTCTTGCATCACATTCGCTCTCAACTCGCAGGCAAATGGTGGTAATTTCTTATGCTGCTTTGAATGAACAACAATCCATTCGAGAGTGCCCTCACTAACTGATTCGTGTGGCGCCCATAGATGGCTCAATTTAAAGTCCTTGCTGTGCAGTCACAGAATCAATAATGTACCCATATTAATGTGGACATACATTGTTGGTTTGAGGGTGTATTGTTCTTATGATAAATGCAGTCACATAAAAACATTTTGTCAGCAAACCAACATTGCAGTGCCCATTTATGGCAACATTATCCATTTGCAGCAAAAATTTACCCGTTTGTTTCTGTGACTGCTGTGCACAACTTTCATTTCTGCGAGTATCATCTCTGGTCCAATGGCTCAAGTAAAAGCAGTGAAACATTACAACTTACTGTTGTCAATATCTGCCCATGAGTCATGTGGTCGTATTGTCAATTGATCACCGCTTAGCACTGCAAACCCGTAGACTATGTGCGTGCAGAGATCAGCATCTATGTCTTCAGGCTTATACTTGCCAAGATCTTGCCTGTGTTTGAATGGAAATAAGAGATTTGAAATAGTTGAGGGGGTCAGAAGGACAAGTGCTGAAGTAGCATATTTTCGAAAGTGCTTTTTTCATTTTTGGAATCAGCGGAGAAGGTCGGATCTGCCAGTGTTGTTTAGAAGGCTGTATCTCACTCCGTTTCAAAGCGCCCTTCTCCTTTTTTAAGAAATTGCCCATAATTTAAGGGACAAGGGCTGTTGTCGCGGCTGAAACAACACTTTTATGCATTGGATGCAAATTTTTGTGGTGGGGTGGATAAAGGCTTTTCTTCACATGTCAAGGCTTTTCTTGGAAAAGCCTTTATCTACATCAAATATTCTGGAACCATGTCATGCAATTGCCTTCTGGAGAAGGGCTGATCTGGTTTCAGCCAACAAATTCTGTGATTTTGCAACAAAAAACAATAATATGTAAGAGAATCTCCACAAATGGAAACCATCATCTCCCGTTCCTCGCTTGCTGAGGATAGAAATATGGTTTTTTGTTGTAGGCGATGTGTTATGTTAGCCACTTTATCAATTATAACAAAAAACCACTGCAAAGGCATCACAATTGAAATCAAATACGAATAGAAATTAAACAATGAAAAATGATCTCCAGAAACTGCGCAATCGAACTCTGATGGGGGCTCATCGGTCCTTCATTGCAAAACAAATGCAAAATGCAATTTAGTTAAGGTGTGTTTTCTAAAAAAGGCAAAATCTGACCTAAAAGGTCGAGTTAATTGAGGGCAAAGGGCGTATTCGCCATTATTTCTGACAAATATAAAAATTCGAAATTTTTTGAGGGCCGTAAGTGAGGGGTGAAATTGTTACCCCCCAAAATACACCTACAGCCACTGTGATTGTGTTACTACTGCTTCTATTTTCCAAAAGTTCAGGGTAGAGTTGCCTTTGGCCAAGAAGGGATGCTGTCCCCTGTTGGAAAGTGTACAGTTTTGGAATTTGGTGTGGAGATTTAATAGCATTGTGATACCTCAAAGTAGAGACATGCACTTGTAGTGCCCGATTTGTGGAAGGTCCAACTGGGGGATTGGGTAAAAACGGGAGGGGAGGGTAAACATCAACTGCAGGTGTAAAATACCCACAATTATTCTTGAAATACTTTTTTTGGATGAAATATTTTTCTACTGGGGAGTGATACCCCGTAGGTATCCCTGCTTATCGTGCTGTGCTATTTGGTGTGCACCTCTTAATATCAGTGAATTGTCATTCACAGAATTTTGTCACAAGACAAGGCAACCTCAAAACTATCAAAAGGGGTGTTTGTGTGTTGCATAATTAGCAACCTAATTGGCTGTCCCTCCATCATCGTGGTGCCCTCTCAAATCTTCCAAAAGCACATTGTCCCAATTCAATTTTCTGATCATGTTTGTTTGAATCAATTGAAGCTCACCAACCTGTACCAGGCCCAGTTGGTGAAGTAACAGACAACTTTGTATTCCCCATCTGTGCTTGGATCCCATGGCTTTGGTGGTGTCGATGGTGTTGTTGAGGTCAGTCCTGGGTCAATCGATGGCCTTGTGCTTGGCTGCCACCAAGGTGACGTTGTTGTCCACTTTGTTGTTGGTTGGGTCCACTGGGTCCATTGAGTGCTTCTCATTGTGGTTGTGGACGTGGTGGTGGACAGTGATGTTGAGGTTGACGGTGACCATGTCGATGTTGGAGAAGTTGGAACAAATGCCGGCGGTTGAGCTGATTGAAAAATTACAACAAAAAGTGAGCATATTGCGCAAGTACTGCAATGGGAGGGAGGTCAATCCCCATCCCACTCTAGAGGTGCAAACTGCGCATGTGAAAGAAACAGAATTCGGCCAAAGCCAACCCAACGAACACCTCTTGACGCCTCCTATTTGCCAACAAACTCGTGTTCAGCAGGTTGGTTTATCCTTCCGTCCCTTTTCCATCAGCATTCTTTCTGTCTGTCGAAAGGGATGCAGCACTTGCACTGGGTGCAAAAGATGCTGAATGACAGACGAAAGTTGAGTGTGCTTGACAAGCAAATGAATTTGTAAATGAAAATTTGGCTAAAGAGAGATGAATGAACTTGGTTTGACTAAATTGCCATCATTGTGAGCGTTCTTGCGTTGGCATCTTCAAGTGGAGAAGAGTTGGACGTGCCATGCTCTAGGTTTTTAGTGAATTCATTTAATCGAGAACCATCACGATTGAATGATACCGCCTCCCGCCTTGCTTTAAGATAACTAGAGCATTAACCCTTTCAAATCGTGTTTCTAGTTTTTTTTTATTTCCAATTCAAGGATGAGATTGATTATTCTGTCTTGAGAATCTTGAGGGTTTCTAAAACTGTCTACCTTGCAGTGAAATACCAACAAAATGAAAATCACCACAAATCTCATTAGTACTGGTCCCAATCTGGTGTCCAAAATTCACAATGGCCCTGCTGGTGCTGCTGCGATACATATTCATGCCTTTGCACAACGCAATCAAGAATGGCATTTGCTGCTTTGTTGCTGCCACTGCAGCCGGGAAGCAGCCTCTCCCGTGATGCCTGGCATCACTGCCATGTCCTGTGTTGGATGCAATGGCGAATCAACAATACTTTTCATTCATTTTTAGCACGTCCAGACAGAAAACAAATTGACAGAACAGACGTGTCTCAAGAAATCCATGAAATAGTGATTGCGGTATGGGAATGTTGATAATCATTGATTTTATGGCCAATCCCAACTGATAAAATTTCTTCCTCTTCCAAAATAGAAGGCAATTGATTTCTCGCCTTTGAAAGTTTCCCTCTGGAATCATATCGGGAAAATAGACATTTCTGTTATTAACATTTCTGTTTGAATGGAGCGCCTACTGTTTGGAAACGAAGCATTGGCAATGGACACCGCAATAATTCACTTCCATTGTCTGAATGAAATCACTGAATAATTTGCGTGTATCTCACCATCTGGTGGCCTTTGACCTTGCCCTTGTCCTCCCTTCTGTAGAACTGATTTCAGTGTGTTCATCAGTGGGTGGCGTCCCTGTCCGCATTGGTTGTTGAAGTCATCTAAATCCAATGCCCACACCATTCCACCTCCTAACTTGTTCTGAACTATGTATTCAGCCTGGAAATTACGAAGAACAACATGAACAATGATCCACAGTTTGTTTACAGCACCAAATTATTGTTATTATTTTACACCTGCGAATGCCTTCTGGCATGTGGCAGGGGGAGTTCTTTTCTTGAATTGCGCAGTGTTACTATGTGGTCGGTTTAGCTGGGATATCGGTGGGGTACTGGCATACACCGGTCAGTGCGACTGCTCCAGCACCCACACCGCTCTAGGCCGAAACCACAGCCATCCGTGCTACCAGTTTTCCGGGTATTGCCAACCCGCAGGATGACCGGACAGCACTGTGGAAATTGTGGCTTCTGTGTATTGTTACCTGCCAGCCTCTCTTGGTCTGGAGCTGGGTGTTCTTTAACGTGCCCAGTGTGATACTGCACACGGGACCTCCTGCTTAACGTCTCATCCGAAGGAGACGAGGGACTTGGCCACTAAGCCCCCTTCCAGCAGCACAACTTGGGTATATGGGTGGTCTCCCATCCAAGTACTATCCAGGTCCAACGTTGCTAACTTCGGTGTTCTGATGGGAACCGGTGCAAGCCACGAGGTATGCGCTGCTGCCCAAAATGGTGTCAGACCACTAAAAGAAAGAAAGCGGACACTTGGGGAAGACACAAGACACACTTGGACACAAGAAAGAAGGGCGGACACTTGGGAGGGTTGTTTAACTTATGATTGCATTCACCAGGCAGGTATGACGATTCCCTATCCACATTTTTAAAAGTGGCTCACGTCACATCGTGGTACCACTTCAGAACAGGATTCGATGCAGTTCTGAAAACGAGATCTGACCAGATGGATTCGATGCAGTTCTGAAAACGAGACCTGACCAGATGGATTCGATGCAGTTCTGAAAACGAGACCTGACCAGATGGATTCGATGCAGTTCTGAAAAAACGACCTGACCAGATGGATTCGATGCAGTTCTGAAAACGAGATCTGACCAGATGGATTCGATGCAGTTCTGAAAACGAGACCTGACCAGATGGATTCGATGCAGTTCTGAAAACGAGACCTGACCAGATGGATTCGATGCAGTTCTGAAAACGAGACCTGACCAGATGGATTCGATGCAGTTCTGAAAACGAGACCTGACCAGATGGATTCGATGCAGTTCTGAAAACGAGACCTGACCAGATGGATTCGATGCAGTTCTGAAGACGAGACCTGACCAGATGGATTCGATGCAGTTCTGAAGACGAGACCTGACCAGATGGATTCGATGCAGTTCTGAAAACGAGATCTGACCAGATGGATTCGATGCAGTTCTGAAAACGAGACCTGACCAGATGGATTCGATGCAGTTCTGAAAACGAGACCTGACCAGATGGATTCGATGCAGTTCTGAAAACGAGACCTGACCAGATGGATTCGATGCAGTTCTGAAAACGAGACCTGACCAGATGGATTCGATGCAGTTCTGAAAACGAGACCTGACCAGATGGATTCGATGCAGTTCTGAAGACGAGACCTGACCAGATGGATTCGATGCAGTTCTGAAGACGAGACCTGACCAGATGGATTCGATGCAGTTCTGAAAACGAGATCTGACCAGATGGATTCGATGCAGTTCTGAAAACGAGACCTGACCAGATGGATTCGATGCAGTTCTGAAGACGAGACCTGACCAGATGGATTCGATGCAGTTCTGAAGACGAGACCTGACCAGATGGATTCGATGCAGTTCTGAAAACGAGATCTGACCAGATGGATTCGATGCAGTTCTGAAAACGAGACCTGACCAGATGGATTCGATGCAGTTCTGAAAACGAGACCTGACCAGATGGATTCGATGCAGTTCTGAAAACGAGACCTGACCAGATGGATTCGATGCAGTTCTGAAAACGAGACCTGACCAGATGGATTCGATGCAGTTCTGAAAACGAGACCTGACCAGATGGATTCGATGCAGTTCTGAAAACGAGACCTGACCAGATGGATTCGATGCAGTTCTGAAAACGAGACCTGACCAGATGGATTCGATGCAGTTCTGAAGACGAGACCTGACCAGATGGATTCGATGCAGTTCTGAAAACGAGACCTGACCAGATGGATTCGATGCAGTTCTGAAAACGAGACCTGACCAGATGGATTCGATGCAGTTCTGAAAACGAGACCTGACCAGATGGATTCGATGCAGTTCTGAAAACGAGACCTGACCAGATGGATTCGATGCAGTTCTGAAAACGAGACCTGACCAGATGGATTCGATGCAGTTCTGAAAACGAGACCTGACCAGATGGATTCGATGCAGTTCTGAAAACGAGACCTGACCAGATGGATTCGATGCAGTTCTGAAAACGAGACCTGACCAGATGGATTCGATGCAGTTCTGAAAACGAGACCTGACCAGATGGATTCGATGCAGTTCTGAAAACGAGACCTGACCAGATGGATTCGATGCAGTTCTGAAAACGAGACCTGACCAGATGGATTCGATGCAGTTCTGAAAACGAGACCTGACCAGATGGATTCGATGCAGTTCTGAAAACGAGACCTGACCAGATGGATTCGATGCAGTTCTGAAAACGAGACCTGACCAGATGGCCCAGCAGCATTATTCTTTTTGTTTTTCCTTGTTCAACAGTCGAATTGACATGAGTTGCATTCAAGTGCAAGCTCTGCGATGTTAGATTAGCTTGGAAAGGATGTTGGGCAACTTCTATTTGAGATAACTTGTTGTTGAGCGAGCACATAGTTCAACCAAGATCACCAGCTAAGAGAAGTACTCAGGAATCGAATTTTTTGAATAACCTCGTTCACTTCTGCGAGTGCACTTATTTTTCTGTGCCCTTGATCAGTTGATGTGTCAGGGGATGTGAACTGGCATTTTGACAAATTCCAAGGTGTAAACATCTAGAATAAAAGGACCTGATTCAGAGACAATTGTTAGCGATTCTAACGTTTTTTTTCCATTGCATCATTTACACCTTCTCTGACCATGCAAGGTCAGCCTAAATGAAAATTGTTGTTCGAAAAATTAGAGAACTTATAGATAGTCTGTTAGAAGCACATTTATCAGAGAAATGCAACTACCGAACCACAATAGAATCAATTCACTATTCAATCACTAACTTTGACTTGAATCATATCCACATCATCGAAACTGACCCACTGATTACCGTTGTAAGCATAGGGACCAATGCGTTTCTCAGGATCATTAACAACTGTCCATCCACGTTGAAGACGCTTACAGATCTGGTTGTAAAATCAGGAAAAAAGCACGAAAGATTGTCGCTTTGGAACAGCACTTGAACATTTGAAATTTTCATTGAAAGCGTGGTTGTTGCTGTTCATTTCGAAGTGATACGGATTTGTTAAGTCTCGTCGTTGTCGGGAAGTTGGGGAGTACCTAGCTGCTCTTTGAAATTTTGCAGACGAATTTATCTTGAGAGCTGTAGCAGTTTGGAAGTTGGCACTGCCCAACTTCCAAACCTGTGGGCTGAAAAATCGAAATCTGGATTCGTAGAGACAAAAATTTGAGTCACATCACAAGCTGTCAACCTTCAACCAAATTCAACCACAAGATGCAATCAACCTTCACACTCGAATTTGCATTTTGTAAGACGGTCAAATCGAATTGTTGAACTTTCGCACGATACGATTTATCAAACGGTTTAAGACCAACTGTTAGGAAGTTAGGCACCATTCGTAGTTGTTGATTTAAAATTGTAGTTTGACTCGAGTTGTGAAATTGGGCTGCAGTCGTCAGCAGTTGGATCAGAGGAGTTGAAGTATTTGGAATGTTGGGTAGTAAGTAACTTGTGAGACGTGAAACCGAGGGATTGCACAGAAGAAAAAAATCTGACGACGGTATTCAGATCTCCGAACAAATTTGAGGCCATGCTTGGTTGAGGCGTGAAGTTTTGGGGGAGTCACACCCAAGTCGATTGTGAACGAGAATGCCACATCCCGAAACGTCAAGCCTCAAAATTGGTTCGAAGATCTGAATACAGTTTAGTGAATTATTTCTATTCTGTGGGTAGTTTTGGTCTGAATTCGCAGAGTGGTCGAGGTTGGAAAGTTGGGATGTTGCTCTCGTTCGAGCTCGAACATGCTCCCAATTTTCACAAATGTTTTTTGAATCCTCATTTGTGCTCGTTGAACGAGCTTGACCGGACATGTGCTACTTCTCTTTGATTGAAGTATTCGTTTGTGAAAAATTCCCGACATTCCCGACGTGATTTAGCATTGTAATTTGTTCGCACAAAGATGAAGTTCTAAACATGCGTTTTGTTGCCGATTTGATTTCAACGATTTCACAAAACTGAAGTGAACACACAAGAACGTCCTTTCAAGTTTGCACAGTGGGCTTTCTTCAGCGAAGGCTCTCGTTGCAACTGGAGCGGTGGTCTGGGGGTTTGAACCCCCAGAAGCTGAAGTCATTCTGAAATTTTATGTCCATTTTGGATGCAATATTGATGTGCCAGAAGCCAAATCCCATCAGAGCGAGCCGAACACACAGGCCAGGGAGGGTTAAGCGAACTGCTTGGGGGCAATAATTGCCCCTCGCCCCCTGTATGACGTACCTTGGTTAACTTTCTGATCAAATAGTTGACTTCTCAATAGAATGTTGTTATACATTCAGCATGGTCCATGAAGAACAAATCAACATCGGAAACAATATAATTGAGCAATCCCGGAAAATTTGATTTTAGAGGTGCCTCTTTAGGTTGCGAAGAACCTACTGGAAGTTCCATTTGAAGACTGTGAAAGCGACTCAAAACCATTGAAAGCTTATGCCGGAAAACAAGCACAAATGTAAGATGCTAGCGGATCGTGGTTGGGAAGGAATCATTACTGGTTTTCTCAGGGAGGACAAGTTACCAAAATCGCTCTTGAAATTGATTTCTGCCCTGAGATGGTCACATAATACGGACACGTAGAATTTACCTTTAGTTGATTTCACATTATTTCAAAATTTCTGTTTTCAACTGAAGCATGCTTTGGAGCATTCTTCAGTCTGCATCATCCAAGGCGAATGTGGCTTTAAATTGTTTCAACTCAATGAAATTTACCTCGTAATAGGAGAGGAATCCCCGTGCTCTTGTAAACTCTCCTGCCTCTCCTGGTCCTTCGGCCTTTGAGTTGAGTCCCGTTATCGACCGATCATTTATTGTGAATGATTGACCGTAGAGTGGTATTCCCATTATCACCTTCTCTCTTGGAGTTCCTTTTGTGATCCAATAGTTCAGAGAGAAATTCTATATAAGATATCAGAAAGAGGTACAATGCATTTACGATGTGGTGTAGCAAATGAAATTGTCAACCTGGCTGCCAGAGTTCAATTTTTGATTTCAAATCAAGATGTTTTGTATCTGTTATATCTGGTGCTTAAAAATTTGGTGTTTTTGATAAGAAATATTCTTTACATCTGGTGCTGTAAAATTGATTTGAATAAAAAGCAAGATGTTTTGGATCTGGTGCTGTAAAAATTTGATGTTTTTGATTCGAAATCAAGATATTTTATATCCGGTGCCATAAAATTGATGTTTTGGATTCGAAATCAAGATGTTTGAAATCAGGTGCTATAAAAATTTGTTGACATTTGTTCTAAATCAAGATATATGAAATCTGGTGCTTTTCAAATTTGATAATATTTATTCGAAATCAAGATGAATGAAATCTGGTGCTATAAAAATTTGATAATATTTGTTCGAAATCACGATGTTGCATATCTTGTGCAAAAAATTGATGTTTTTGGTTCGAAATCAGAAAAAAATGTTTTGATTCGAAATCACGATGTTTCAATTCAAAATCAATATATTTTGTATCTGGAGCCATAAAATGTGATGTTTTTGATTCAAATAAGAGATGTTTTATACCTGGTGCTTATAAATTTGGTGTTTTTGATTAGAAATATTTTTTATATCTGGTGCTGTAAAATTGATTTGAATAAAAATCAAGATGTTTTGGTTCTGGTGCTGTAAAAATTAGATGTTTTTGATTCGAAATCGAGATGTTTTTTTTTATATTCTGCTTGGACGTTTTATACAGGGTAGCCCAAAAGTCTTTGGCCATAGGAAAAATGTAAATTTGATGTTTTTATCAAATCTTGTGATCTAAAACTCGTTCTTGCTCTAACCACGGTTGACAAGACGTAATCGAAACAACATACGCATATTCAGGAATGCTCAAAGTTTTTGGCCATATAAAAAAATTAAATTAACTGTTTTTATCAATTTTTGTGATTTGTGACTTTTTCTAACTTCCACCACGGATGAGACCACTTTATTCGGTGCTAAAATTTCCGAACAAAGCCTTGACATCCGATGTCAGAGCCAGAAAAAATTTCAGATCACAAAATATGACAAAAACGACAAATTTACGTTTTTCCTATGGCCAGGGACTTTTGGGCTACCCTGTATCGTGTGCTGCAATGATTTGATGTCTTGACGAGAAATGAAGATGTTTGGTATCTGATGCTATTACAATTATATGTTTTTGATTTTAATTCGAGATCAAGATGTTTATATTTCTGGTACCATAAAAAATTAATTGCATCGAAATCCATAAAATGTGATAAAATGCCATAAATGTGATGCTTTGATTTGATATAAAGATGCTTTTTCTGGTTTTATAAAAGTGATGTTTTTGAATAAAAATCAAGATTAAGATCAAGGTCTTGTGCAGTAAAAAAACCATGTTTTTCATTCGAAATGATGTTCATATCTGGTGCCATAAAATTGGATTTTTTTAGAAATCAAGATGCTGGTGCCATAAAAATTGATGATTTTGATTTGAAATGAAGATGTTTATAGGTATCGGTGCCATAAAAATTGGATGTTTTTGATTTGAAATCAAGATGTTTCATTCTGGTGCCATAAAAATTCATGATCATGATTTGAAATGAAGATGTTTTATAGCTGGTGCAATAAAAATTGGATGCTTTTGATTTGAAATCAAGATGTTTATATCTGGTGCCATAAAAAACTGATGATTTTGAATTGAAATGAAGATGTTTTACATATGGTGCTATAAAATTGGATGTTTTTGATTTAAAATCAAGATGTTTATATCTGGTGCCATAAAAATGATGATTTTCATTTGAAATGAAGATGTTTTATATCTGTTGCCATAAAAAATTGAATGTTTTCTATTTGAAATCAAGATGTTCATATCTGGTGCCATAAAAACTGATGATTTTGATTTGAAATGAAGATGTTTTATATCTGGTGCTATAAAAATTGGATGCTTTTGATTTGAAATCAAGATGTTAATATCTGGTGCCAGAAAAAATGATGATTTTCGTTTGAAATCAAGATGTTTTGTATCTGGTGCCATAAAAATGTGATGATTTTGATTTATGTTTTGTTTTTGAATCTGGTGTATAAAAATTATGAAATCTCCTGAGAACAGAAGAAGATTCACAAGATTACTGTTTGGTATGGTTGCGTTCTCATTTTATTCACGCGATTCACAAGAATTGCAAAATTTCATTTAACTAAAAACTAAACAATGGAGCATCTGCGATGAATGAATTTGCACCAAACTGGCAGCTCTCCCATTGAAAGCATGACCAGAATGACAGTAACTGTCGTTAGAAGCACTTCCAGTGACATTAACTCCCGTTAGAATCATGCCTGACCAGTGA
Source organism: Sinentomon sp. SZTP_YWyxl (assembly GCA_030068105.1). Lineage (NCBI taxonomy): Eukaryota > Metazoa > Arthropoda > Protura > Sinentomata > Sinentomidae > Sinentomon > Sinentomon sp. SZTP_YWyxl. Next base: position 37,297 of record JASGXE010007212.1, read on the forward strand.
CAGTGACAGAAACTCCCATAAGAAGCACTACTCTACTTACTGCATTGAAGTAATCATAATCATCCCCAGGAAAGTAGTACAGTGGTGCAACATGTCCAGTCTTCTTATCCCAACTGCCATGGAAATCATACGTCATTACAGCGATCCAATCCAAATTCTGTGCCAATGAAGCGACATCGTAACCTATAGGAGAAAACATTGCGGCCATATTTGGAAATGGATGATAAATAAGATGATTCATCGACTTGATATTCCTAATTGTTGAATTCGATTGTCAAAAATATTGGCCAGACAGGCAAGCCAAGTCTGACACGACAAGATCTTTGCTGAAAAAGTTTCATGCTTGATGTTTTTGCTGGATTTTTCAAAAAACGTTGGACAATTCAGTCAGGTTAAACCACCATTGTTCTCACACTGAACCATATTTAGATGCCCGTCATTCCACATAGTATCAGCCAGGTTGTGGGTATGGGGAAAATAGCTTGCTCACACATGTTAACAAATGAGGAAAGAATAAAATAAAAAATAGCTCTGCAGAAAAATGACGTTTTCAATTTTATTAATCAATGTTACGATGTGACACTTTCATTTCTACTCCACGCAATGAGGCAACGATTAAGCTGTAAAAGTGCATGTGGGCGTGCGAGCGGGATGCGTGAGTGCGGGGTATCTTGTCTGTGTGCGCATGATAAAAGCAGTTTTTCCAGCGCTGCAAGTTGTTGAGAAAAACAAAAAAGGAATTGGCCAACTGCACAAATTTTGCTGAAACTGTGGTATCCCCCAACATTCACACATTCATTCTTGTTCAACATTCGTCTAACGTTCATCATTCAACACAGCATACGAGTAAAAAGAACATTCACAACAGAACAGCAACGTGAAGTGCACTGACCTTGATCTATGACCATTTTGCTTGGTGAAACAGCTGTGGATAGAAGCAGGCCTCTTGGTTTGAATGCAGCACTCAATTCCGACACGAACTGAGCGAACGCCGACTTATCTGATTCTGGACCCTTATCGCACTCAACCTGCGTAGAAGAGCAGATAATGAAGGTGATATTTTTCAACAAGATACTGAGATTGCATTGGTTTTTGTTATTTTTGAAACACTGCAGGATTGCAACTGTTTAGTTTTTTCCAACTTTTTCAGATTTTCGGCATCCAGTTATGGGCACAGGAAGCCCCAGGTACTCCCACTCGAGACATCTCAGCCTCCACGAGTTTCTTTAGGCAGGATCGATTAGGTATCTGGCATTTCTGGCAGTTATCATGTCAAGCATTTTTGAACTTGCTGTTGAGGCAAACTCTTGAGATCACATTCCACTGGCTTCAGAAACCACATGTCTCACAAACCTCTGCCAGGGGCGCTACCCCTTGGAATCCTTACCACCCAGACTATGTTGGTTGCCTTCAGCCACAAGACTGTGGCACCCTTCTGGAGTCATTTGTCCCCACCCTAAATACTTTATCCATCTCTGTTTGCATCTTATGTTGCAAAATTTTTTGAATTCAACATTGGCCTCCAAGGTTGCTGCACCATTTTATGATTTTTCCAACTTTGGCTTCCAACAGCTGCCATTGTTTTGACATTTTCCAACACAAGTTTGCTTCATTTTTGCAAATTTCCTACGTTGGCAACCATAGTTGCACCATTTTTAACATTTTCTAATTGGCAAGGTTGCCACATTTTTAACATTTTACAAAATTGCCCTCCAAGATTGAACCAGTTTGTGATATTTTCCAACATTGGCCTCCAAGGTTTTTAATTTTTGACATTTGGCGACATTGTCATTTTTCAGCCTCTAAGCATCAATTTGTGGCATCAACTTTGATACCTTCCGACATTGGCGTCAAATCCAAGTTGAAAATATGGCCGTTCCTCGCAACAGCAACTGCTTTTCTTCTTCATTCTGGATCCAGTTTTTGAACAGCTCTTCCACAGCAAGAGTATAATTCCACACTAAGTGTGGAATTATGGGGTAGCTGTATAAAGTTATCGGTAGGATTGACTATTCCACCACTGATGCGGTTGAATTCTCGGGTGGTTGGGTTTCTCATGTCAGCATTGGTGTGGAATAATTTGAGGGTGAGATTTACATGTTGGAGTTGAGTCTTCAAGGCTTAAATCCATGGAATTTCAGTGATGAGTGTTAGAAATTCCACAGGAATTACGAGTCCTTCCAAAACAAACACCTGCCTTACCTGCCAGCATTTTGGATATTCCCAGTCCAAATCCAATCCGTCGAAATTGTACTTTTCAATGAACTCGATCACAGTTGTGACAAATCGTGCTCTTGCCGTTGGATTGTTGACCAATCTGCTGTATTTGTCACCGGCAGAGTCATTCCAACCACCGATTGCTATGGTCACTTTGGTGCCCTTGGACTTTAATGCTGTCACCTTTTCGTAAAATTCTGAACAAGAAAATCACAAAAATGTCATAAAATAACCAGAAAATCACAAAAATGTCTTTAGAAGTCATAAAAACAAAAATGTCATAAAATAACCAGAAAATCACAAAAATGTCTTTAGAAGTCATAAAAACAAAAATCATAAAATAACCATAAAAAATCAGCAAAATAATTTGCGTCATATACTCGCATTATATAATCAGTCAAATAGCACAAAGTTTGGCTTTTAAAACCTTTCTCACAAAGCATGTAACTTGTGGCCAAGAACCTAAAAACGTTGCAGATCGCAATGTCAGAACCTGGCGAGACGGCTATGCGCGTATATTAGCACTGAAATCCTGTGGCTGTAAAGTCTCCACGCATTGCTGTCTTGGTTACACTGGGTAACTGCATCGTTGGATTTCCACAGGACTTGAAGAAAAATAAATATCTGTCGTTGCCATAGCCTTGCTAGATATTGGCCGGTGATCTGGCAATTTTTTTGTTTTTCAAGCAGTAGCGACAACTTATAGGCTGTTCTGTTGTATTTGTGGCAGTGGAAAGCTTGTGGTGTTGTGCCTCCAGTGGCTTATTTTTCAGTTTGATTTGGACAAAAAAGTCGGTGTGAAGAAAAACAGAAAATGGCCACGCAGAAAGCAACGTCAACATGAATGACTTTGTTAAAACATCGACAGACAAAATCAGCCGTTGGCCTTTCCAGTGCAGCGAATTTATGTTACGAGAAATTCGGTTTCCTCAAAATACTGTGTTCTTTTGAACGATTTTTATTGTCGTTTTTATAGTCGCGACGGATGCATTTCATTTTGCATTTACAAACACTGGCGACATTTGGATGAGCCAATTTCAGGGACGTTTTATCGGCCAACCGCCAACCATCAGCAGGTCAGCAGCAGGAGCAATAGCCGATGGGCAAGGGCAGACTGGAGAATTATGTCAGATTTGGTTAATTTCCATTAAAAATAAAAGAATAGAAAACCGAAACCACGCCCTCTAAATGAAATGCTGATTGAGGGTGAATTATGCCAACAGTCAGACATGGTTGTTATTCCAGCAAACTTCAAAACTTCAAACTTACTGTTGTCGAAATCAGCCCAGGTGTCATGAGGTTTGATAGTTAGCCGCTCGTAATCTAATACGGCGAATCCATAGACGATGTGGGTGCAGAGATTTGGATCAATATCTTCGGGCTTGTATTTGCCTTCACCCGGCCGATACCAAGCCCAGTTGGTAAAATAGCACACCAACTTGTATGGACCTGTATTTGTTCACAAAAGAAAGGCAGACAATTGGGTAGTTGTTAGGCACCGTTTTCTTAACGATGTTTGATTGGAAACGGGATTTTTTTTTTTTTTATCAATTTTAGTAACTCACTTTGACGTTCTTTGTTCTCCATCTCTCCTCACAATCATTTCTGAGCTTCTGCAAACTTGCAATTGTGATGGAAGATTGAAAAGTTTCACTGACGCACAAATACACATTTCCAATGGAATCAACGTCGGATCCTTCTCAGGTGAATTGGCCAACGTTTTCACATCTCCGGTAAAAAAATACGGAAATTAGAGCCATCTTCTAAAAAGGCACCATCCAGTGAAATTTTTGCGAATTGTGAAAATGATTTTTTCGCCATGCTTGAGCTTTGGGTCACAAGATCCTCGACGAGATGCCCCTTTTTGTGCCTGCGCCTGCGAGGATGGTATGGTCCAGCTAAACAATATCGTAGCGTTTGGGTCTTGTGTCCCAGAGCAAGTTTGTGAAACAAGATCCCTTTCTCATTGAACCAAACAGAATGTCGTTCTTTCCTGATTGGGCCCCTTTTGAATGGTCACACTTTTAAAATATTTTATCGGATTCACCTTTCAGTCGGCCCACCCGACTGGGGAGGGGGACATAAATTTGATCCCATGGCGCACATATTTATGAATCGAAATTCCAGTATCGCGGGAAAATGTTTTTTGATCTTCCTTCGTATTCTCAGAGGAATTTGTTCATGGCTTTGGAGATAGCAGCAATGTTTTGACCCACAGCAGTGTTTTACGTATTTTTATTTTTTATTTTTACATTTTTTGCAGAAGTGATTTGAGTTAATTTGTATCACAACAGTTGTGATTTTCATTATGTAATATTCCAGCAACAAACATTTCATTAATTTGTATTTAATTACAGAGACGTTGGTTAATTTTCAGATTTGATAACAATAGTGATTTTACTTCTCATACTTGACGGAAGTGATCATTTAAATATTTGGCGGAAGTGATCATTTAATTAAAACATATTAAAACACATTAAAACGTATTAGAACACATTAAAACATATTAAAACATTTTAAAACACTTTAAAACATATTAAAACATATTAAAAGATATTAAAACACATTGATACACACAAAAACATATTAGAACACATTAAAACAAATTAAAACATTTTAAAAAAAAATTAAATTATTTCCGTCAAGAAATATTTTATATTTTATTGCATTCGTGGTTTTAATAAAGTTTTAGCCGATCAGATATAGGTGCCTAAGGTTTGCACCATAATGATCAGAGTTTTGCTTTAGATGTTTAATGACACACCCAGTCTGATTCTGTTGGTCAATGAACAAAATGGTATACTTGTTTTGGGTCGTTCGGTTTATTGGTTTAAATTTCTTTTTAAAATTGTGTGTTCTGTGGCTGCGGGTTTCATCTGAATTGTTGACATGCTGACTGAAACTGTTGCTGAAAGAACAAAAATTGTGAAAGTAATGTTATCTGAATTGTCTGCTGAAAAGCTGCTGAAATGATAAAAAAAAAATCCTGCAAGAAAGATACTGCAGTGATAAAGCACTTGCTTGAATGTACTGAAATGGAACCATACCTGCTATAAAAAGCTACTGAAATGGTTGCATTGCCAGAAAAACTAGGTAATGAAATGATAAAAGAATACCTGCTGGACCTGCTGGAAAGCTGCTCACATGATAGAACACCTGCTGGAGACCTGGTGACTACGATATACCTTCCCTTCTGTTATTTCAGCAAAAAATTTTGAAAAGCAAAAAGCAAAAAGAAAGTTCAGTGTTTCAGCAGAATAGTTTCTACAGCAATAAAGTCTTCAACCACGTGCAAACATTTTCCGAAACTTAGAAAACTTGACCTTTTGCTGGCTCTTACCCAAATCAGGTGGTCCTCCTTCTGGCGATGCTGGTCCCCCTGGAATAACTGGTTTTAGTGTTGTAGCCATTGTTGGCCTGCTGCTACTGGTACTGATTGGTCTTTGAGTGGTCGGGGTGGTTACCGGTGAAGGTGGCGGTGGTCCACCCTCACTTGGATATGTCTGTGTTGATGTCACTTCGTCTTGCTGACATCCGGCATTTTTTGGCCAGTCACAGTTCTTCGAGACCTGCAGAAAAACACGACGAAAGGCTTCATTGTCGATTCTTCAATGATATGCCTACACGGCCAAAATTGGCATTTGTCCAATTCGCTAGAACTTTCGTTGAATTATCCACGTGTCATGCGTGTCATGCATTGGGATGGACTTACCCCAAAACGACTGTCACTGCATTTTGACTTGAAAACGTTTTACATGGAGGTTTTCGTGGTAGTGTTTGCAATTTGATGAGTATTTTTTGCCTTGGGGTTTTCTCAAAAGTGACTGCATTTTAGCAAGAGAAATCTTTTTGCCTTTGGTTTTTATTGAAGGTGGCTGCTTTTGCAAAAATCATTTTCTCTTAGGCGTTTCTGAAAGTAGCTGCATTTTGACGAGTATTTTATTTCTCATGCAGTGCTCTTGATCGAGACTGCATTTTGACCAGAGTCTTGGGGATTACTTTAAAGTGACTGCGTTGTGCCAATAAATTTGTTGACTTGTGGTTTTTTTCTTGAAACGACTGCATTTTGATGATAATTTTTACCTTGGGTTTTTTTTCCTTCAAAAACCGCATTTAAAGGAGAAAATTCTATTTTTCATTCAGGCACTGAAAGACAAATTTTGTATGACAGTCAAGAAATATCCATTTCAAATTCTGTAAAGTGTGGGTAAGTTATGATAAAACCAACGCCGTTGTTTTTCTGTTTTGTTTCCTGTGTAAGTCATAAATGAGGAAGAAAACGTACCAATTGTGGCAAGCACTTGGGGACCTAAATCACAATGACATCGCTATCTTACCTTGTTCCAATGTAATCCAGGTACACACTTGAATGGCTGATAATTTCCCTGCACACAGAACAAGTACATGGAGCAGTCGCCAGGGAAGTATCTGTAGGTCCCATCAGTACAAGTCTCATCTAACTTATCAATTGAGTTATCCTTATCTGTTTGGATGAACGATACATCTGCAAGACAAAAAGAATATCTTAACCGTCCAATTTGCTAATTGACTTATCCCAATCTATTAATTAACCATGAGTACCAAAACATCTGTTGAAATAAAAGCATACTGCAACTACCGAACTTATCAGATTTATCAATACATAAAGTTATCCTTATCTTTTCCACCTCACTCATCAATCAAATTGTTGAGCTATCCCAATCTTTCTAAATGTACGACACGTCTGGACAAGAAAAATCTTTTAAGCACCTTTACTTCTCAATTGAGTTATACTTCATCCATCTGGCATTGGATGAACGATACTTTTGCAGGATAAAGCGAATCGCATACGTGATTATGTCTGTTGTGTGTAAAATCATCTATGTGAAACTTAAACGGATTTAAATTAGGCCTAGATGAGGGATCGGATTAGATTTCAGTGTTGTTCCATCTCTTTCTTGGAATTATTCGTGCCTCATCAGAGTGGTCAGTTTTTGTGTCAGTTTAAATATAAGTGTCAAATATAAGTCAGTTTTTAATATGTGGAGAAAATCTCAGTCCTGAGGAGGACGAATGAGCAGAGTTCACAGTGAGGAAAGGGAAGGTCAGGGAATCAAATCAAAAGTCAAGGAAATAGTCAAAAGTATGAAAAAATCAGGGGAAATCGTGACGGATCATGACTTGCAAAAAATACTCCTACCTCACGGATGAAGTGTTGGAGAGAACCGCAGCCAACAACCTTTATTCAAAATGTCAGGGAATGTCGGAAATGAAGGAATGTCAGGGAAATGAAGGAATGTCAAGGAAATGAAGGAATATCAGGCAAATGATGGAATGTCAAGGAAATGAAGGAATCAGGGAAATGAAGGAATGTTAGGAAAATGAAGGAATGACGGAATGACGGAAATGAAGGAATGTTGGGGAAATAAAGGAATGTCAAAGAAATGACGGAATGTCAGGAAAATGAAGAAATGCCAGGGAAATTAAATTCCAAAACGCTGTGGGAACACTGACTGAGGCTTTTCAGCATCCAAAAGAGTTTCTTCTAGTGAAATGCTGTGCGGCCAAAGTGCTTGTCATGAAAAAAATGGTTATTGCTTTGACAAAGCAAGTTGTCGAATAAAATTGGTTTGTGTTTCCTTGGGCCATTTTTGGGGAGCAGTTACAGAAACCAAGATTTCCGGATTCCAAGTGATGGTTGAGTGCCACAAACATTCCAAAATAAACTTGAATCGTCAAAGTTTCCAAAAGTGTTATGATACACGCAAATTATCCCCAGTGCACCTTTTCCAAACGTTTGAAATTGCTTTGTCCGATTTCCAATTCAATACTATTTGCTGACCGGCAAAAGAAGGAGAAGGGAAGAAGTGTAAAATAACAACAAAAATAAACAAAGCACCATCTCTCTTCACCTCCTGAAATGGCACATTTGAGCTTCCATTTTCACCTGCAAAAGTGCCATTATCTTGGCACGATACACATGGAGAGGCTTCAGGTGTTCCTTCACACCTGACAATGTTCAGCCCGGATCAGCGCTATTTCTGACTGAGATGAAGGTGGCATTCGGGTTAGCAGTTTTCTGGGTTTCGTCATTCTTGTAAGGCAGTGACTGCAGTGGACTCATCACACTAAACAGTCACAGAGGACACAGACGATGTGACACAAATCATCATTCAACACTTACACTGAGATGATTGACATCTTGCTATTCTTGGCCAGTTGCACATCTTGTTAGCTTCGTGCCAATGTAGACCACTGGCGCACTTGTAACGGACCAGCTGACCGTGTCGACATCGATGGAAAAACTCGCACTGTCCAGGAGAGGGATAAAATTCTCCATCGACACAGGACGATGAGCTAGGTGGAGTGAACATGGTCGTGGTCGATGTCGTCCAACTGTCGAATGGTGGTGGTGGTCGACTGAACGGAGTTGTCGGCTTCTGTCGTTTCGTCGTCTCCTCTGTGAATCTGGTCGTCTGTTGCGGTCGAACCCAGGTTGTGGCGGTTGTCAGTGGTCCTGGTGTTTCTGAAAGAATGGAAAGCGATTTTGTACCTTCAGTTTATTGGTAGAGACGATCATTGCTTTTGCGAGTGGCATTCGGAACTGTCTTGTGCGAGTGGCATTCGGAACTGTCTTGCTATCAGGATTCGATAACCAATAACGTTTGATCCTGGCTTGAGAACAAGCGAGGAAAAACCCACATTATCCCATTTGATCAACAATTTGTCAAGAGGGACAAGATCAAAAGCTTTCTGAGATCAAGAAAAATTATCACAGCGCTATCATTGGCAATTACCGATTGACAAACATCTCACCATGTTTTGTGGAGTCGTCTTGGATGGAGCACTTCGCAGATTCGGGCCAGTCGCAGTGACTCATCATTTTGTTCCAGTGCAGTTGACCAACGCAGAACTCCAGTCGAAGTTCGCCCAAAACACATCTCAAATACGAACCACAATCGTGGGTGTTTGGGAAATATGAGCCTGCTTCACAGGGCTGACCGGGTGCGGGTTGCGATGGCAGTGATGGCCCGGGTGTGGTGGTCGGTTCAGGTGCAATTGGCCATTCTGCTGTGGTCGACGTGGGCGACCAACTTGGCGGTGGTTGTGTCCATGCAGTTGACATTGTTGTCGGTTGTTGTGTGGTCGACGATGTGGTGGTTGTGGTTGTCGCCCACCATGGAGTTGTGCTGCTGGTCGACCACCAAGTCGACTGCATTGTACTCGTTGTGGTTGACTGCGTCGTTGTGGCTGTCGATGTAGATGGTCGTGGTGGTGGGGTTGTCACTTCCCACCATGGTTTTGTTGAACCAGACGACTCAGAAGCACCTTAAAATAGACAGAAAGGAATTTATCCAGTCATTTTTTATTTTTTATTTTTTTAACAATACTGCACCAAAGAATTTTGGGGGCAGGGAGCACACCGCTCCAAAGTATACCAATACATCCGTTTAAAACATCGTCAAATTGAGTAAAAGCAAAACTAAACAAACAGTTCTCCAATTAAAAACAAATTGAAGCAGATGAATAAGGCGTGAAACACAGGAGAAATCTCTCGCGTAACGGTGATGCACGTAATTTAAATGAATGGGGAGAGAAATCCAAAATGACTCTTTTTTTGGGGAAGTGCCTCAGGAGTGCTTTGGAAACAACCGAGATGGAGCGTCAAGGGAATTCCATTCTCTTATTGTTTTTAGAAAGAATGAATTCAGATGAAAATTGTGCCTAGGTGTTGGATATGAAAAACAAAACCCGTGGTCGGAACGGCGTTGAACAGACTTTAGGCAATAGCAGAAAGGAAGCGGAACAGGGCATTTTTGAGAAACAAGGTCAGAAAAAATTTTGAGCCGGCGGTTGCGTCGCCTATCACGAAGAGGTTCAAGTTGTAGGTCAGATAGGAGAGCTGACACAGGCACAGCGACGGAAGTTCCCGGAGATAACTCTGGCAGCACGTCTCTGGGTACTTTCTAAAAGATGAATTTCTGAAGCAAGCATCGGGTCCCATGCTGCGCACGCGTATTCCAGCACTGGTAGCACAAAGGACACATAGGCCTTTCTTCTAGCTGCACGTGTTGAATACTTAAGATTCCTTTGGATGAAGCCACAGTCGACAAGTCGCTCTCTTAAGGCAGTCGAACGAATATGGTCGCCCCAACTGAGGTCGGCTCTAAGGATTACTCCTAAGTATTTATAGGCGGGAACGCTTTCTAGTGGAGTCCCAGATAGGCAATAGCAGGGAATCATGGGGGGAGGGTTAACAATTCGGGAAAAGGACATTGTTTTGCATTTGTTAGGATTCAGTCTCATTCCCCAGGTATCGCACCACTCAGAAATGCGGCAAAGATCGTCAGACAGTGTTTGGATATCAGCAGATTTTTTGATCGCTCTGTAAATGATGATATCATCGGCAAATAGGCGAATACAAGATCCCAGACCCTCAGTTACGTCATTCACGTAAATTAAGAAAAGAATCGGACCAAGAACGCTACCTTGCGGGACACCTGAAGGGACAGGGCGAGGTGTAGAGAGTAATCCATTTACGTACACTTGCTGGGTGCGATGAGAAAGGAAAGATGAAACGAGTTGTACAGTTACAGCAGGGAAATTGAGAGAAATAAGTTTGTTTATCAATTTGTCATGTGGCACGAGGTCAAAGGCCTTAGAGAACTCAATCAAAGTCATACCGGGCTTATCAGATCATGATATTGTTATTGCAGACCTATGCATCACAGTCAAATCCAAATTGGCACCTGCTATCTTACACCGGAAAAATTATTCTAGGGTAAACTGGCCCCTGTTAAATAACATTCTTTTAACAAATCCCCTTCTTACTGCTTCTTGCTTTACAAACCGTGACGTCAACGATTCTTGGCAACTGTTAAAAAATACCCTCTTGTCAATTATTGAACTTGTGCCAACAATGACTGTTAAAAGGTCTGCCAAATTCTCGTGGGTAAATCGCAAATTGTCTGTCCTTTTCCGAAAAAAGAGATATGCGTCATCTAAAGCCAAGCGCAGTGGTTCTGATACAGACAAAATATCTACAACCGGCTTCGCGATGCATGCTCTGACTAAATTCAGGTTATTTTCAAATTTCATAATTCTTCTCTAGACTCCAACTACGGACGCAGATTTGGGGTTACTTAAACGCGTTACGCAATACTGACTGGTTGCCCCCCCAATATTAACCAGTGATGGTACCCTTACTCTTGACCCGAAACTAATGGCGGAAACTTTCAATGTTTACTTTGAAAGCGTTTTTGGTCCACGACCTACATCTAGACCTCCTGCCATGCCCTGTGATAGAAACCGTAGATCCACAAATAACCCAGTCTCCTCCACCAGTTGCTTACAAGTTAATGGAATAGGAATTACCAAACTTCTTGCAAAGATCAATCCAAAAAAGCTACCGGTCCAGATAATCTCCCGGACAACTTTTAAAGAGTCCTAGCACCTGCACTAGGTGTATTGTGCTGACCTTTTTTCCAAAATCCATCACACAGAAGAATCCAGACGAGTGGAAGATGGCTACAGTCATTCCTGTTAGAAAAAAAGATGCCCCAGCAAACCATGTGGCCACTATAGGCCTATCTCCTAACCGCATCATCTCCAAAATATTTGAACAGATAATCTGTACCAAAATACTGTTCTTTTGTAACTCCCGAAATATATTTTACCCTCATCATTTGGCTTCAGGTCGGGCCTCGCCTGACCCAGGTGTTGCTCTTTGTGGTGATATAGCCATGAAATGAATAAGGGCATTGAGACTGATGCAATATTCATTGATCTGAAAAAAGCTTTTGATATGGTTCCACACACAACAGCTCATATCAAAACTTATCTCATATGGCCTTCCCGGAGAAATAACTGATCTTGTTACATCATACTTGTCTGGCCGCTCTCAATGCGTATCCATCAAGGGTACTCTCTCAGACCAATCCTGTAAGTTCGGGGGTTCCCAAGGCAGCGTCTTAGGTCCCCTCTTATTTCTTTTATTTATAATGATTTACCACAACAGACGGTGGCTCCAACAAAATTACGCTTGTTCGCAGATGATATTGTCCTCTATCGTCCCATTCAACTCCTAATGACCGCTCAGCACTGCAGATTGATCTCAGCCAGGTCTCCCAGTGGTGCGAATCCTGGGGCATGCAAATGAACCTGAACAAAACGAAGATGCTAAACTTCTCCAGGAAGAAAACGTCCACACTGCCAGCCCATTGTTATAGTGTTGCTGGAACTCCACTTGAGGTAGTCCCAGAAATAAAATACCTTGGTATAACTATCTCCCGCGACCTTTCTTGGAATTCTCATATAAATACCATCACGAATAAAGCAATGAAACTTTTGGGATTCATAAACAGAACTTACGCTATTCTTCCACTGCCGTAAAACTACACACGCTACAACAACATCTCCCTATTCTAGAATATGGTTGTACAGTCTGGGACCCCAACACAAATAATGACATTGCACACCTTGAAGCTGTTCAAAGAAAAGCTGCACGCATTATAACAAGGTCCTATGACAGGTTTCAAAGCGTCACTGCAATTTTATTTATTTATTTATTTATTTATTGGTACAATACTGCTTCAAAAGAAGTGGAAGCAGGACACCAGACAATAGAAAAAGATCAATATGGCAAGGACAAGGCAATGATATCAACTGAGGAAGGAAAAAAAAAATCTACGGATTGTTTTGTGGTGTGACTGCCTGGGAAGCTAGGGCACGGGAAATAAGCGGTGATGCTGCTGGCAAGGAGTTCCAATCTGCAATTGTTCTCGGGAAAAATGAATGAAGGTACCGGTTTGTTTTGCAAAAGGGACATTGAAGGCCAGACCATTGTCGTTCGGCGTTGGATAGGCTTAACAACATACTTTGCTGGCATGCAAAATTTAAGGAGCGGGTGAATATATCAATTCTCAGGACCTCTCATTGGATACCTTGCAAAAAGCGCAAAGAACGCCGGCTGAAAATTTTTTAAAGATATCCTCTCTGCAACTACAACTTTAGCCTTCCCACTTATTATGCCATAAGCCTTTTCAGAGAAGAAGACAATGGGCTTGCCCTAACAAGCCCGGTCAGCCACTTAAATGTACACTTAACTCCTTTTTTCCAAAACTATCCGAGACTGAATAGCCTTGACCCCAGGTCGCACATTATCGTACATGCAAAGCTGTCACAGGTATTGCACAATAAATGTTCTTGTTTCTTCTTCCTCCACTCACACTTTTGTGTTGTTGTGAACCCCATGTCCCTTTGTTCACTTATTTCTGTTTCTCTGATGAATGTTGTCGCTGTGTTTGTTAATGTGTTCTTGCTCTTATCATTAGTGTTGAACGAGGGAGCGTGTACCCTGTTTCACGCCTGCCACCAATGCATTAGTGGCAGTATTGCAAATAATAATAATAATAATAATAATAAGAAATATTGCATGCACTGGGTAACCCGCATCCAAGGATCTGGAAACATCGTCGACCAAATAAATAAGCTGCAATTCGCAGGACAAGTTTTTCCGAAAACCAAACTGATTTGTGTGCAAGATGTTGTTCTCAGCAATGTGACTTAAAAGGTGGCTAACAAGTACTTTCTCAAATAGTTTGATGCATACAGGTCAAAGAAATTGGGCGATAACTAGACGGAAAATGATTAGGCATACCCTTTTTTGGTATTGGAATGACAATGGCCTTTTTCCAGTCGCAGGGGAAGCATCTCTCTGCAGTTATTAGCCGGAAAAGATTAGTGAACACGGAAGCCAGCGAAGGTGCCAGCTCTTTCAGTATCTTTGCCGGAATACCGTCAGGCCCAGCTCCCTTTTTTGGGGAAAGCGATTGGAGAAGCTTAAGAACACCAGCATAGGATATGACTAAGCGGTCAGGTTCGCCTGGTGGATCAGGACGAATACTTGTTTCAACTTCAGAAGTTGGAGGTTGGGATGGAGGAGAGAAAACACTACAGAAAAAACTATTTAGCATTTCTGATAATTCAAGTGGGTCGGAAATATTATCGCCAGAGTCATTTGTCAACATTTTCAGGTGTGAATTGTCATTCTTTAGGGATTTGATGTACCCACAGAAGCCCTGGCAGTGTTGGCTGGACAGAGCGGTGTCAATGAAACTACTAAATAGTTAAGAATTAAGCTGTGCGCATTCTCTGCCCAGAAGCTCATAGGATAAAATGTCATCATGCTTGCCGGATTTTTTGGCACGAGCGTGGGCTAGTCGCTTTTTGGCGAAAAGCTTCTTTAGCTTGCAATTTACCCAGGGGAACTTGGCCTTGTGTGTAACTTTGCGAGGTGGTATCAGACTCAGAATGGAAAGAAGCGTATTTTTGATGACGAACTACAGGCCTTCGGCATTCAGCGAGCCTGGGAACGGAAAAGAGAAAAACGGGTTCGATTTCAAAGCTTGGTTCAATTTAATCCAGTTGACCATGCGAAAATTTCGAATAGTTGGGCCCGTCTGTTTAGGAAGCTGATCCCCTCTCTTATTGTCCTGCCATTGTAACACAACAGCGTCATGGTCAGAAATACCTGGAACAACAGAAACGGAAAAGCAAGGGGAGTCAAAATTGCACAGAGCAACATCAAGAATCGAGGAACAGTGTTCTGTGGATCTAGTGGGAAGGTGAACAAGTTGGTTCAATGAGAATGTCAGAACAAGTTCCTCGAAGAATTTGTCATTAGACGAATATTGAGCCGGGGGAATTACGGTTTTAAGGGGCCGATCCATAGGGCAAAGCACTCCTTGGGCATTCGGTGCGTTAAAATCACCACAAATCAAGACTTTTTCGTTGGCAGCTACTCGGGCACAAAGAGAATCGTACAAATCATTGAAAATGTGGGTGCTGCGTGGGCGACCAGGAGGCAGATAAATTGCAGCAAGAGACAGGGTAAAGAACCTACGGATCCTAATAGAATCAGTCATCCTGATAGAATCAGTCATCCTAATAGAATCAGTCATCACTTCACATCTTACAAGAGCAGATTGAGTAATGGTATGCTCTCATTTTCTGATTGGGAATGATCTCATTTTTTGCGTAGTTCTATCGATCGGAGAAGGTACCTCTTGCATTTTTACTTTTAATGATGGATGCGCGGACTTTCAATCTCCGTTGTTAGTTCTGTCCAAGGTCATATCTGTTCGAGTTACATTTTCGCAACACCTGGGATGTTCTCTCTTCGGACCTATCATTTCTAAGGTGTTCTGTTCTATAAAAAGAATTGATGGATAAGGGCAGAATTGGCGTGAGCAAAACAGGGAGGCGATAAATTTGAGGAATGGATGAGGTCCAGGCAACTGAAAAATGCTGCAAAAGAGGAAAAACGGTTATGCAGGAATATCGGCACGCGATTCGTAACATTATGCCACTTTACGTGGGTCGGTAAATGAGTTTTGCAAGTTGGCCCAGAGCTTGGCTGGCGTTCACCCGATTGTTAGTGATTTTTTGGTCACTTGTGACGCCAAACCTTCTGGACTCATGTTCCAAAGGGAATTTGAATCAGCCTCAGTGACACTTCGATACAGGCATTTAATAAAGTTCCGGTTTTTACTCTGCCGAAAAAGCAATGGTTGTTCTGAAACAGGGTCGACAATTTCAATTGTTCATTCAGATGTCTCCTTCAGAATACGCCACCAAAATTCAGGCCACTTTAGTAGTTGTTCACAGGGGTCAGTGACCCCTGTTTGCAGCTACCTGTTTGTGGTTTGAACAATCCCAAAGTGGTACAGGGTGTTACAAAGACAACCCTTGTTATGGAAAGAAAATACCAGCCACGAACGGAACAAAATATCGAAGGTGTTAGAAGGTGGTGCCACACTGTAAGAGTGCACCTGCTGGCGATTTTGCCTCCAATATGTGTCTATTTTGTGGCACAGTTTCAGCAATCTACCCTGATTACAGACGACTCCAGAAACTTTGGATCAAATGGTGTCTCAGGCAAAATCTCCAAACCCCATTGATCAGGAAGGTAAATAAACAAGTTCATGCGCAAAGAAAACGTGAAATTATTCAACTGTGGCTATTCAAAATTATCACCAGAGAATAAACAAACGTGATGAAACTTAATCTTGCTGATGGGCAAACTCTTGCAAGGAATTGACACAGTTTGAATGAATGAAGATGCGCATCACCAAACGGTTTTTCCTCATCAACTCATTCGAAGTAAGTGAATTTTCGGCATTGATTTCGATGGTAGTTTGGGTGGAGTTAGTTGGTATCCTTCATAAACATCATGCAATCACATGACTGGATCAAATTGGGACACACATGACAGGCATCTTCTCAAACTTAACCAAAATGAGTCCATGTGGCTCTCACATTCAGAGGACCAAAGTCGTTGACGGAGTCCATCATCACATAAAGTGAAGAAAATAGGGATGCCCTGCAGGAGAAAAACGTTTTCTTGGCACCCATCCTCAAGACGCATGTGAGCATGCACCGTGCCACTTTTGACCTTTTTCGAAAATTCGAAAGAGCGTGGCAGAGATGCAATTTCTTCGGGTCAAACATTTCTCAAAATCAGTTAATTCAGATGACAAAAGTAGCTCCTTTTGTATGACCATAGTTTTCCAGATACACACACAAGATGGCTGAAAAATTGCAAGAATGTTCCGAAAGAACGCATTTCTTGATTTTTGGAAGAGCACTCAATGTAAATCGTTCCTTTTCAATTTTTGGGGCCAACTTGCAAAACTCATTTACCGGCCTTCGTAATTGTGACACTTCAATTGTTATCATGTCAAGACGAAAACTGTCTGAATTTCTCTCTGAAAAGTGAAAACTCTGAACTTCAATTCATCCAAGCCTTTGCGAAATTTTCTGATCCATTTTTTCTGATCCGCATGGTTTCCGAGTAGGTTTTTAACCTTGTCGTATGATTTCCATTTACGCCTATCCAGTGTATATTAATGATGGAATTAATCTACCCACGCTTGCAAAAAATTGCGATTTTTGAGATTTTAGCTAAAAAATCCACGATGCAGCAAGAAAAGGGGCTCTTTTTATTAGTGAGATCAAAGTCCAACACCTCTTAAAATCATTGTTACAATCTAGTCATTAATTTCTACCGCCTGCACAAGAGTGCAAGAAAAAAAAAATTCGGAGGCAACAGAAATGGGAAAACACACGTAGGCCTATGAGTGCATTAATTCCTTTATGACTGGGAGAGCGGGGCAAGATGGAGCCCCATAGAAATAGATGTGCATTGTTCAACCAAATTATGCTCTTATACAGACTGATTTTTTAAACACAACATGCCTATTAAGTGTGCTTTGTATGGCCGGAATCCCAGAAGGCCATCGCTAAAAGATTTTGAGAAAATCCGTAGTTTTGCAAAACACATTACGGGCGCCGTCTTGCCCCGCATGCGGGTCAAGACGGCGCCCGCATTGTGACACCCTGTGTTTTGACTACTGAAATAGCTTGGTAATCATGTAGATCAGGTCAATTGATCAGGTCGATTGATATTCTTATCAGGTCAATTGACATACCCAGCAGTATCAAACTCGGTTGCACTCCACAACAAAACCATTGCAAAGCAGAAATTCGAGGAGCTGAATTGGCATCGCAGAGTGGAAAAAACATTCAAGTGCCAATGGAATGAAAACTAAATGTAGTTGAACCCGTTTCCTTTTGCGGAAGATGGAGTTGCATGCCCTGCACATATTGAGTCTGTCGATGCGTTGCCAGATTTATCTGGTCAGCCAAAAGCACAAATAAAGCTCCATCTTGTCCAACGCGCCATCTTGCCCCGCCTTCCCCTACATCTGCTTCGACAAGAAATGAGCAAAGAAGAACATTGTTATATTCTTCAGTGTCCCTTGGTAGGCTACAGTTAAAATGAATGTTCGAGAGACTCTAAAAAGAGCCCACTCGTTGCAAATATCTCACCGATCTGACGAGGCAGCAATGGATATCATTCGATTAAATTGCCTGTTGCTGTCCTCCTTTGGCCAGAAACACACAAAGCTCAATGCCGGTGCATTTAACATGGGACAACTTTTCGATTTCTGACGTGAAGCGCCAGAAATTTTTTTGCGTGATTTGAAACAACAATCGGTGCACTCCTTCGTACTTGAGACTGAGAGTTCATTACAAACAAATCAAACTTTGACGTCATTTGGACTGCATGAAATTCTCGTAATGCATGAAACTGCATCAAGCCATGATGAAATTTTGAGAGCAGTCTGACCAATGAAATATTTGCTGTTCGACGAGTTTTGGCACACCCTTCTTTCCAATCATTTTTGCGCCTAAATAATTTCAACGTGCAGCAACCCGCGTTTTTTACGATAGTGTGTGTTGCATAACAGTTTGTTTGCAGGGGCATCAATGCGCTGCGTTTTGTTTTCACATTCCCTTTTGAAGTTTATTGGCACACCCATCTTTCAAATCATTTTTGCGCCTAACTTATTTCAACGTGCAGCAACCCGCGTTTTTTGCGATAGTGTGTGTTGCATAGCAGTTTGTTTGCAGGGGCATCAATGCGCTGCGTTTTGTTTTCACATTCCCTTTTGAAGTTTATTGGCACACATATCTTTCCCATCATTTTTGCGCCAAACTAATTTCAACGTGCAGCAACCCGCGTTTTTTGCGATAGTGTGTGTTGCATAGCAGTTTGTTTGCAGGGGTATCAATGCGCGGCTTTTTGTTTTCACATCCCTTTTGAAGTTTATTGGCACACCCATCTTTCCAATCATTTTTGCGCCTAACTTATTTCAACGTGCAGCAACCCGCGTTTTTTGCGATAGTGTGTGTTGCATAGCAGTTTGTTTGCAGGGGCATCAATGCGCTGCGTTTTGTTTTCACATTCCCTTTTGAAGTTTATTGGCACACCCATCTTTCAAATCATTTTTGCGCCCAACTAATTTCAACGTGCAGCAACCCGCGTTTTTTGCGATAGTGTGTGTTGCATAGCAGTTTGTTTGCAGGGGCATCAATGCGCTGCGTTTTGTTTTCACATTCCCTTTTGAAGTTTATTGGCACACCCATCTTTCAAATCATTTTTGCGCCCAACTAATTTCAACGTGCAGCAACCCGCGTTTTTTGCGATAGTGTGTGTTGCATAGCAGTTTGTTTGCAGGGGTATCAATGCGCTGCGTTTTGTTTTCACATTCCCTTTTGAAGTTTATTGGCACACATATCTTTCCCATCATTTTTGCGCCAAACTAATTTCAACGTGCAGCAACCCGCGTTTTTTGCGATAGTGTGTGTTGCATAGCAGTTTGTTTGCAGGGGTATCAATGCGCGGCTTTTTGTTTTCACATCCCTTTTGAAGTTTATTGGCACACCCATCTTTCCAATCATTTTTGCGCCTAACTTATTTCAACGTGCAGCAACCCGCGTTTTTTGCGATAGTGTGTGTTGCATAGCAGTTTGTTTGCAGGGGCATCAATGCGCTGCGTTTTGTTTTCACATCCCTTTTGAAGTTTATTGGCACACCCATCTTTCCAATCATTTTTGCGCCTAACTTATTTCAACGTGCAGCAACCCGCGTTTTTTGCGATAGTGTGTGTTGCATAGCAGTTTGTTTGCAGGGGCATCAATGCGCTGCGTTTTGTTTTCACATCCCTTTGAAGTTTATTGGCACACCCATCTTTCCAAACATTTTTGCGCCTAACTAATTTCAACGTGCAGCAACCCGCGTTTTTTGCGATAGTGTGTGTTGCATAGCAGTTTGTTTGCAGGGGCATCAATGCGCTGCGTTTTGTTTTCACATTCCCCTTTGAAGTTTATTGGCACACCCATCTTTCCCATCATTTTTGCGCCAAACTAATTTCAACGTGCAGCAACCCGCGTTTTTTGCGATAGTGTGTGTTGCATAGCAGTTTGTTTGCAGGGGTATCAATGCGCGGCTTTTTGTTTTCACATCCCTTTTGAAGTTTATTGGCACACCCATCTTTCCAATCATTTTTGCGCCTAACTTATTTCAACGTGCAGCAACCCGCGTTTTTTGCGACAGTGTGTGTTGCATAGCAGTTTGTTTGCAGGGGCATCAATGCGCTGCGTTTTGTTTTCACATTCCCTTTTGAAGTTTATTGGCACACCCATCTTTCCAATCATTTTTGCGCCAAACTAATTTCAACGTGCAGCAACCCGCGTTTTTTACGATAGTGTGTGTTGCATAGCAGTTTGTTTGCAGGGGTATCAATGCGCGGCTTTTTGTTTTCACATCCCTTTTGAAGTTTATTGGCACACCCATCTTTCCAATCATTTTTGCGCCTAACTTATTTCAACGTGCAGCAACCCGCGTTTTTTGCGACAGTGTGTGTTGCATAGCAGTTTGTTTGCAGGGGCATCAATGCGCTGCGTTTTGTTTTCACATCCCTTTTGAAGTTTATTGGCACACCCATCTTTCCAATCATTTTTGCGCCAAACTAATTTCAACGTGCAGCAACCGGCGTTTTTTGCGATAGTGTGTGTTGCATAGCAGTTTGTTTGCAGGGGTATCAATGCGCGGCTTTTTGTTTTCACATCCCTTTTGAAGTTTATTGGCACACCCATCTTTCCAATCATTTTTGCGCCAAACTAATTTCAACGTGCAGCAACCGGCGTTTTTTGCGACAGTGTGTGTTGCATAGCAGTTTGTTTGCAGGGGTATCAATGCGCTGCGTTTTGTTTTCACATTCCCTTTTGAAGTTTATTGGCACACCCATCTTTCCAATCATTTTTGCGCCTAACTAATTTCAACGTGCAGCAACCGGCGTTTTTTGCGATAGTGTGTGTTGCATAGCAGTTTGTTTCCAGGGGCATCAATGCGCTGCGTTTTGTTTCCACATTCCCTTTTGAAGTTTATTGGCACACCCATCTTTCCAATCATTTTTGCGCCTAACTAATTTCAACGTGCAGCAACCGGCGTTTTTTGCGACAGTGTGTGTTGCATAGCAGTTTGTTTCCAGGGGCATCAATGCGCTGCGTTTTGTTTTCACATTCCCTTTTGAAGTTTATTGGCACACCCATCTTTCCAATCATTTTTGCGCCTAACTAATTTCAACGTGCAGCAACCGGCGTTTTTTGCGATAGTGTGTGTTGCATAGCAGTTTGTTTGCAGGGGTATCAATGCGCGGCTTTTTGTTTTCACATCCCTTTGGAAGTTTATTGGCACACCCATCTTTCCAATCATTTTTGCGCCTAACTAATTTCAACGTGCAGCAACCCGCGTTTTTTGCGACAGTGTGTGTTGCATAGCAGTTTGTTTGCAGGGGCATCAATGCGCTGCGTTTTGTTTTCACATTCCCTTTTGAAGTTTATTGGCACACCCATCTTTCCAATCATTTTTGCGCCTAACTAATTTCAACGGTGCAGCAACCCGCGTTTTTTGCGACAGTGTGTGTTGCATAGCAGTTTGTTTCCAGGGGCATCAATGCGCTGCGTTTTGTTTTAACATTCCCTTTTGAAGTTTATTGGCACACCCATCTTTCCAATCATTTTTGCGCCTAACTAATTTCAAGGTGCAGCAACCGGCGTTTTTTGCGACAGTGTGTGTTGCATAGCAGTTTGTTTGCAGGGGTATCAATGCGCTGCGTTTTGTTTTCACATTCCCTTTTGAAGTTTATTGGCACACCCATCTTTCCAATCATTTTTGCGCCTAACTAATTTCAAGGTGCAGCAACCGGCGTTTTTTGCGACAGTGTGTGTTGCATAGCAGTTTGTTTCCAGGGGCATCAATGCGCTGCGTTTTGTTTTAACATTCCCTTTTGAAGTTTATTGGCACACCCATCTTTCCAATCATTTTTGCGCCTAACTAACTTCAACGTGCAGCAACCGGCGTTTTTTGCGATAGTGTGTGTTGCATAGGAGTTTGTTTGCAGGGGTATCAATGCGCGGCTTTTTGTTTTCACATCCCTTTTGAAGTTTATTGGCACACCCATCTTTCCAATCATTTTTGCGCCCAACTAATTTCAACGTGCAGCAACCCGCGTTTTTTGCGATAGTGTGTGTTGCATAGCAGTTTGTTTGCAGGGGTATCGATGCGTGGCTTTTTGTTTTCACATCCCTTTTGAAGTTTATTGGCACACCCATCTTTCCCATCATTTTGCGCCTAACTAATTTCAAAGTGCAGCAACCCGCGTTTTTTGCGATAGTGTGTGTTGCATGAGCAGTTTGTTTGCAGGGGCATCAATGCGCTGCGTTTTGTTTTCACATTCCCTTTTGAAGTTTATTGGCACACCCATCTTTCCAATCATTTTGCGCTAAACAAATTTCAACGTGCAGCAACCCACGTTTTTTGCGATAGTGTGTGTTGCATAGCAGTTTGTTTCCAGGGGTATCAATGCGCTGCGTTTTGTTTTCACATTCCCTTTTAAAGTTTATTGACACACCCATCTTTCCCATCATTTTTGCGCCTAACTAATTTCAACGTGAAGCAACCCGCGTTTTTTGCGATAGTGTGTGTTGCATAGCAGTTTGTTTGCAGGGGCATCATTGCGCTGCGTTTTGTTTTCACATTCCCTTTTGAAGTTTATTGGCACACCCATCTTTCCAATCATTTTGCGCTAAACAAATTTCAACGTGCAGCAACCCACGTTTTTTTGCGATAGTGTGTGTTGCATAGCAGTTTGTTTGCAGGGGCATCAATGAGCTGCGTTTTGTTTTCACATTCCCTTTTGAAGTTTATTGGCACACCCATCTTTCCCATCATTTTTGCGCCTAACTAATTTCAACGTGCAGCAACCCGCGTTTTTTGCGATAGTGTGTGTTGCATAGCAGTTTGTTTGCAGGGGCATCAATGCGCTGCGTTTTGTTTTCACATTCCCTTTTGAAGTTTATTGACACACCCATCTTTCCCATCATTTTTGCGCCTAACTAATTTCAATGTGCAGCAACCGGCGTTTTTTGCGATAGTGTGTGTTGCATGAGCAGTTTGTTTGCAGGGGCATCAATGCGCTGCGTTTTGTTTTCACATTCCCTTTTGAAGTTTATTGACACACCCATCTTTCCCATCATTTTTGCGCCTAACTAATTTCAATGTGCAGCAACCGGCGTTTTTTGCGATAGTGTGTGTTGCATAGCAGTTTGTTTGCAGGGGCTTCAATGAGCGGCTTTATTGTTTTCACATTCCGTTTTGCAGTTTATCAATGGCTTCGGTCGCCAGGTTTTAGGCCTCGCCTCTGAAGCCACTAAAGTGGAGAAGTTATAGTACTACAAAAAAATAAAGGTCCTCACTGAGTCCTTCACAGCGGCCGATGCTCCAGCCCAGTGAAGGGAATGGCGGCCCAAGTCTGCAGAGGCGAAGCCCCAAGTGGAATGCGAAAAAAATTCCTTTTTTCATTTGCAGCTATAATTTTATAGACCGTGCAGGTTACATCATTTTTTCAATTGGAATTTTTTGTTTTTGCACGTTTTTTTAATGGAATTTAATTGAATTGAAAAAATTGAATGAATGCAAAATGACAGCTTTTTGCAGATCCAATCGGCATTTTTCGACAAAGTTTTCATTGTTTCAGAAAATTTGGACTCCATATGAGCATGCTTGCCGGTATTTCAGTTTACATTTTCAAGTGGATTAATCTGTATGCCAGCAATTAACTGCTTATGTATGCATAAAAGCCCATGTGAAGTCGAATCAAGGAACGTTCTGTATTCTCGAATAACTTCTTGACGGCCATAAATTCTGATGTCTATTGTTGCTCGACGTTTCTTACCGGATTCAAATGTTGTTGTGATCTGAGGAGGTGGAGGTGTGACAGGCTCAGCTGGTCGTTGGCAATTTGATCCTGGCGGTGGAACTGAGACTGGTAATCCCCTCAGGACGTGATTGACAGCTCGAAGCAGCGGACTGGGCGCTTGGCAGCACAGATTGCGGAAGTCGTCAAGATCCAATGTCCACAGGGCAACTCCACCCAATCCGTTTTCTTTCACATATTCAGCCTGATGGAAGAGAAAATCGCAGGTCCACCAATGTTAACCTCATCCCAAAATTCAGTCTTCTGTTTGCAGATAATCGGATGACATTGCCTCTTCATTTTCGGTTTCGGATTGCTTGTCTAGCAGTGACGGAATTACTGTTCCCTCCGAAACGTATTTTCCTCTCTTTTTATGCCCAGTTGCACTAACAAGGATCAAGCATAGGGTTTAACATTGCCTGATCCAGGATCAGAGCTTGATCTGAGATCAAAGCTTGATCCACGTTGGTGCAACCGGACATCACTCTCATGCAGGCGGCAGAAATTAAAGTGCCAGCTTATGACAAAACTTTTGAGGTGTCATTTTGACCTCGGTAATTCTTTTTTCTGCTGCAGGGAGTTTTTGCAAAAAGTCTGAACAGCCCAATTGTTAAAGTATGTGAATGGCAATTCCACCGTACTTGGGTAGAACGGAAATGATTTCGGCAATCCATTTCTGTGCATTTTTTCCAAAATTGATACTTTTGGAGACAACTGAGTGTTTCGACGTCGTGAACCAACGCGTCTTTTTAACGCGTCGCGCGAATTTTAACGCATACTGCAAAATATGTATAAAATAAGCAACATCGTTACTGACAGGACCAACAAATTGAAACGCAGGAAAATATGAAATAAAAAACAAAACCCAAAATAGCTGGTATGGAGGGATATATAAACATTCACAAGTCTGACAGACTTTTTTGCTTCATGGTTTCTGACAAAGAAAAACTGGGAAAGACTTGTCCACACGTATTTTTTAGAGACAAGACAAAAAGTGGTGTGTCAAATGATCTTGCGGCCTTGTGAAACTAAAGATGGAGATGTAACTCTGGATCTCAACTCTTTGAACTTTTTATGGAGCGGGAAATAGCTTTTATTGCCTGAAACCCATTGAAACCCTTCCTATGGCAATTTTACCTTTCGTTGTACCATGCTGACGTCATCGTATCCAATCCATTGATTATCCTTGTAGGCGTATGGACCAGAGTTACCTGTTGGATCCCTCACTTCCTTCCATCCACCTGTTCGGACTGATTTGTTTTTAATTTCGAGAAAGAAAAATAAAATAAAAATTGATTTTGACAAGTTACGATCAACAACTTCTGTGATCTTAGGTTTGTACCTATGGATCCATTGACCACAGAAAAATAAAGTTCGTTTCTTGTCAAAATCATTGAACCTGTTATATTTTTGGAGCGAATTGATTGCCGAATGAAGAAGGGCGTTCACTGAAACCCAGTGTGCGATTTGTGGAAAACTAACGAGGGGACTAAACCTAAAATGCTGCAGTGGTAAAATACCCATTTTCTCAATGAAATGCCTCATTGTTGCTTGAAGTAAATGGAAAGACCCATCCCCCGTTCCCCCAACAAATCGCGCCCTGCTGAAACCCACTGTGTAAAACTTGTAGGCAAATCAAGGGAGGCAAGGGAGGCGAAGTTCTCTCCGACAAGCCGGAGACAGTTTTCATTCCAATGGAATCTTCCTTTCTGAAATGGACTGTTTGCCGGCTTCGGGTCGTGGACGAAAATAAAAGAAATTATTTTTCGTCCAGATTCCCTCCGAGGTGAAAAATCCCTCGCCCACTATATTCTCGGATCCACCAGGAGTGAAGAATCCTCCTGGATGAAAAATCAAATCGTTTCCCGTTGCCGGGCGGAAGGGCACCAACAATTCAGCGCAATATCGAAAAACTATGCAGGTAAAACCAAGAATTGAGTGGTGACTCTCAGAGTTGTGCCCGTGTGCCGGAAATTCGAGTTAAAGTGTAGATCAAAAGAAAATCGTAATTTCGGTGCTTTATTTTTTTTCGGGAAGTCCAAAGATCATGCAATAGTTGGAGCGAAAAAATCCACTGTCGAACCAATGATAGTCACGTTCCCTGTCGGACTGTTCGCTGGTAAAGGCCAGAAGGCAGCAGGATGGGCGAACACTTTCTAAATTTAAGATCAAAAGTTGATTTGCAGACTTTGTAAGGCTAACCTGCGTTGCATATTTCGTAATAAGCAAGCATTCCGTTTTGCTGAGTGTATGGCCCGCCTTTTCCTTGACCGTGTGCAGGCGCACCAATACCGTTATCACTGGTCGATAGGGTGAATGATTGGCCGTAGAAAGGTATTCCCATCAGAAGTTTATCACGATCAGCACCGTTTTGAACCAGATACGTCAAAGCAAAGTCCTGAGGAGAAAAAAGAAGTTGACATTTTCAGCTTATTTGGCTCAACGAAACAAGCGTTTCATGTCTCGGCTCAGAGTTTGTAAAAATTCACTCGTCTTGCAAACATTGACTGTGTTTTGAGTGTTGGACACTGTAGAGCATGGAGAAAATAGTGAGGTATCGCTCAAACAAATGCTAAACATTCTCCAGAATCATTCAGACTGAGTTTCATAAAACTTTATGGTCAGTTTTTGAGCTCTAATCTGTGCCGGGAAAATTTCATTTCTCTCCCCGACTCCACTGCGTTTTCGTTGTTTGTTGCGAAGGATGTATCCGTGATCCAGGGGAACAGCAACGCTGCACAGAAAAAAATTAATGCAATATACACTCTTATCAATAGTCTTCGAGCATAGGAGTTCATAATAAACTCAGGCGCCATTTAGAATCAATAACAGCATGCGCGCGCCGCAAAACATCATGACACTCGTGTGAAGTTGCACCAATCCGTGTTGAAATTAGGTGGCCCCTGTGTTAACAGTACTGTAAAATATCACCTAGGTTCGAGGACTTTTGATAAGCTCCCTATAAAACTCTTTGCTACAGTCGTGCATATTTAAAGTAAAGTTCTACCGATGCCTCACAGTCGGGATAATGTTGGTAAATACAAGTATGTATCAAGAAGAGATACTCTGAAAGCTTTCGCATACCGTATCAGATGCCTCTTTCTATTTTTCTATCCGGTTCAAACGTACGGTGTTGTAATACTTCAATCCAACTCCTTGCTTATGGTAGAGTGGACTAATGTGGCCTGTCTTCTTATCCCATCCTCCATAGTAATCATAGGTCATGACGTGAATGAAATCGGTGTTTGCGCTGAGCTCTCTCAGGTCATAGGCTTGATCGATCACTTCTTTGTAACCAGATACTGATATTGCTAACTGTAGTGGTGGTTGTTCTCTGTTGAACTCTGCTCGGAGCTCCTGATGGAAAAGAATAATTACAAGACATTGGCAGAAAATTTGGTTCGCTTTCTTCCACTTGGCAGTCCAGCAGCTGACAACGTGATGGTGTAAGTGGTGTGGTGAGATTCAACCGTCCATCTGCCAATGAAGATATCTCTCTCAGCGTATTTGTGCCCGCCTGCCATTTTTTTTTAATTTTTAGGGAAAGCTTGCCCGTTTCAGCAGCTCGTCAATGCAGAGTGCGACTATGAATCCACTTATTGCAGGAATATTGCCCATTCACAGCGCAACTCCAACTCGCTATGAATGCCATGTAAAGACCCTATTAACGGACACGGTATTGCCAATAAGATGCCATTTCTGAGAGGGTCAGTTGCAACAACAAAATGGTGGGGTTTAGGATCAGGTGCAAAGCATTCGTTATTGCCAAAAATACGACTGAACAAAATTCCTTTGGCCATTGCTCACTAATCAGTCGTTTGAGAGGTCTTATTGGGCAATCTGGCAAGGTTGCTCCAGGACACAAGTGGCAGAACATGCTAGCACCCACACGGATAAATCAAGGGTTTTCATTGCAAAAATCCTTGCAAAATCCATGGAGAAATTATAGGTTCTTGCTCAGAGAAAATATACGGCTGAGTTTAATGGCCTGTCTTTGGGTTTTCCATGCTTTTCCGATGAAATCCACTCGGATTTCGTAAATGAGGAGGCAAACGGGAATACGTCCGTATTTAGTCATCGATCGTTCGCAAAAGAGAAAACCAACAAATGTTAACGAACCTTTATCAGCGATGTGAATGCAGTGCGATCACTTGCAGGTCCTCGTTTGCAATCGGATTGCCAACACTTCGGATAATGCCATTCGAAACTGAGACCATCAAACGAATTCTGTTTTAAGAAACTGACAGCATTCTCAATGAACTTGGCTCTCTTGTTTCGATCGTTTACGAGGCCCGAGTACTTTTCGCCATCAGAATCTGTCCATCCTCCGATTGCTAATATCGCCTTCGAGTTTGTGACTTTCGTTTGGGATGTTATCCGGCCGAAAAACCCTTCAAATATAGGATGACAAACAAGTGGGTCAAAGATTTGGGATCAATGAACTATGAAGACTTGAAAATTGAATGATTTGAAGCCATTTATAACCATTTATGATGTTGAGTCTGGAGGCATTAAAAGTGTTAACAATTATTCATAACCCTATGTTCATGAGTCAATAAAAAGTAATAACGATTAGTTTTCCTATTTGATGAGTCATTAAAAAGTAATAGCTTTTTATTTCCCCATGAGATGAGTAGTCATTTTTCAGTTACCTATGTAACCATATGATGAGTCATTATTAAGTGACCAATAACCCTACATGGTGATGAGTCATTAAAATAACCATTAATAACCCCATGTGATGGTGAGTCGCCAAAAGTGTCAACCACTAATGACGTTGAGTGATTATAACCATAGATGTTATCTGAAAATATTAAAGAATTTGAGTCTCATAGCGATCACTGTTAATAATTGTTGACCAGAAATGACTTATCGTGACGTTGAGTTTTGTTGATCGTTAATGATAGACAAAATGGAAATTAAGAATTTCGATAAAATTTTATACAGTCAGAATTTCAAAAGGTATCTCAGCATACACTTTTTATTTTTCAGTTTGCGCATTTCATGCATCTGCAATCGTTTGATGCAGTGTTGAACAGGTCCAAATGACTTTTGTTTAGATGTGATAATGTCATGATGTGATGACGCATTTGGTCTTTCACAAAATTGGTGTCCTGGATGAAAAAAGTGATCAATCACCGTCTTGTCAAAACTAGAAGCAGGCTAATTTATTTGGTTCAAGGGACCGGTTTTCCCTCGCGTTAAGGCCACTCTTAGTTCGTAAGCCATGACGAAGAGACCCAGAACACTAATAGAAGTTCTATAGAGTGTTCTCTAAATTCAATAGAGCACTTACCATTTGTAATGTCGGCCCATGGATCCATCGATCTCAAAACCAGATCATTCGGATCCAATGAAGCAAACGAGTAGACGACGTGGGTGCATAGACTGGAATCCAAGTGTTCGGGTAGATATTTTCCATCTGATTTCCGATACCATGCCCAGTTGGTGAAATAACAGACAACCTTTTTGTCCATTTCTGAAATAAGAGGATTTAGCAACAAAGTGGGTAAATCTGAGATAAAAAAAAAGGTTAACATGAGAATCTGGTAAATGGCTTGAGGGTATGGAAATGATAATAAATTATCCAAATGGCGGCATACTTGAAAACTCCTACAAAACACCGGAGTTCCAGAAAATCGTGTGGTCTCCGATAAAAGCCACAGGTATTTTCACAAATAACGAATAGTCGCCGGGTTTCCAAATGTTTCACAAGGATAATGATGCATAGCCGGTGGCTAAGATATCCTTGAACATCCAGCAAGATCATATCCATGCTTATTGGTGACCCTGATCTGTCAGATCTTCAAATATAGGAAGTTTTCCTTTATGTCCCGAGCAATAGCGGACTGGAATTCACTCCCAGCCTCTGTGCTGTCCCAACCTTTAAGTACATCAATTCTAAGGCGCAGGCTGCTGTCCTTGTTATAAATTGAGTTTCTGGCCAAATTTGATGGACTTGAAAGTTTTAGAGCAGATGTTCTGTTTTTCTCCACAGGAGCTTGAAAATTAATTCTTCGGATTTCAAAATATACGAATTGCTCCATAAATCCAGAAATGTATGTCTCTCAACAACATGTCATGAAAGGGAAACACATTTGGTCTTGCTCTCGTCTTTGTAATTTGTCTGCCCCATTTCTCGTGCCTGTTTTTAATGTTTTTTGACGTTTCTTATTATTTTTGTTTTGTGCAAAAGTGTTATTGTCACGTATGATAGTGGGGAAACCCCCACAAAATACAGTCATTCAATCAATTCAATCAATCAAATGCAATCAATTGCTGGCTGCTGGTTTCTTTGGTTTCGAACTAATTTCGGTTTCTGATCACTCGAAACTTCGGTTTCGAACAAATTTCGAACTAATTTCGGTTTTGAACTCTAATTTCGATTTCGCACAGGCTTCGGCTTCGAACAAATTTCGGAATTATTTATTTATGTGTTCCAAGCAAAACATTATTCAAGCAACAAAAAATATAATTTATTCAAGCAAAAAATTCCACAAAATAGTTGGTGGAATGACTAAAATCGTAGCCGAAGCTGAGTCATATTCAGGATTAAAATAGCAAACGACATTCGTGGACTACGGCGGACCAGAAATACTGTTAATATATTTCCATGAAAAAACAAAAACAATCAAACTATCGTGGTGCGAGAAATGCGGCGACAAGCGGCTGTGAGATTGGAACATTTCGGAAGGACATTCCAGTCAAATATCGTTCTAGGGTAAAAAGAATTAAAGTAAGTGTTCGGATTCGAAGCATGAGGGAGGCCAGAATGAAACGATGAACTTTTCTTCCCTCTGGTTTCACATTTGCAGGCTCCCACGAGCAGCTTCGTAGGGTTAACTCGGGCTAAGGAGATTTTCTTATTCATATCAAAGCCCATGTTTAAAAAGAGGTGTTTCCGAGGTGTTCCTCATGTTTAGAGTGTTGGTGTGGGAACATAGGCTACTTCGAGGAACGCCATGCCTGCTTCATGCTTCTTCTGGGCATTACCTTCTCATATGTTGGGTTTGCGTTGATGCATATCTTCCAAAGCGGTGGTGTTAAGTATCGGTTTAGTGTTATGCTTTGACATAATATTTCCTTCACAATTGATATAAATTAGATAATAAAAAGGGCCACTTCACATAAGTATAAATTGTAATACATTATCGAGCCTCGTTTATTTTCTTCTGCACTGAACGAAGAAAGATGCTCAAACAGAACTACGAACTAAAGAAAGCAAAGTAAAAGAATAACTTACCCCTCTTAGAACGCGACTGATGATAATGGTGATGATAGTTGCTACCGGCCGAATGGGAGCGGGAGTTGACAGGGAAGAAGTGTTTTTCTGCCTGATTTGAAATTTGTCCAAAAGGGGCTTGTTTGGGTGGTCGATGTTGACGTCTGCTCCAAGCTCCTCTGAAGAGGTCGTTGACCCGGATGGTCTGTCCCATCCGGCACCTGATCAGCGACGGGTGGTTGCAGGCTCCGATGGTGTAGTCGAAAAGGAGTCCAGCGCTGCACGACGTGTGATGAGATTTGCCATCAACACACCAATAGTACATTGAACAGTCGTTTGGATCAGAGTAAAGTCCATCCATTTCGGGCTGACACTTCAGGGGACCAGGCACTATTTGTGTTTGATCAACCAGTGAACTGCCTTTTCGCGATAGAAAAAAATAAAGATCAAATTCAAGGACAGGAAAAGGGTGTATTGAAAAAGAAAAATCGCATTTGATTGACACCATTCCATGGAGAAACCAGCGAATTCGAACTGAGGGTTTCGAGCTAAGCCAGGACCAAACACCTTGATGTCTGATAAAGCCGCCCCTCTGCAAAAATTCAGAATTCGTTGTTCACGCAAAATAACAAAAAATCAGTTTTTGTGGTTGATACGGTACAAGATTTGCGTCATCTATAGCCACAACAATTAGGCTCCGTCTAATATTGGCAACTGATGAAGTGTGAAGAAGTTAGACGGAAATGATGCTGCAATTTCTGGAAAAATTAATCAACCATCCCACCAACTTTTGGCAGCAAACGAGGGTCCCAAATGATGATAAAAGCTTTAGTTGAAGCGGATTGTTCAAGAAGCTTGGCTCCGTTTCAGATGTGTAGGTATTGCAGCAAAATGAAATGCAATGAAATAAAGTTAAACGCATGAAAAGATAATCATTCTAAGACTAGGTACCCAAAAAAGCCTGAATAAGTATATAACATATACAATAATATACAACAGCAAGACCAAAGTGGAATTGGAGTGTGAAACTTTGAAAGGTGAGTGATGTAAAACCAAATCAATGGAACTTTCAGAGAATGCAAAATGACGTGCTTCCAGCTGATTTACGGAAATTGGGGTTTTAAACATTTTTGCTGACGAGGAATTCCAGTCACATATCGTTCGCTGAGAAAATAGTATTTCGACACATCAGTCCAAGGGCATGGAAGAGTCAATTTTGAATGGTGTTCATGCCGAGAAATGTACTTGTATCTATCCATGGTAATGCACGTGAGTTCCATCAATACGAGAAGAACAGTTATTGCGGCTCGGAAAAGAAGGAAAAACGCATTGTAGCATTTTACGTTTGATAACATGCAGGGAGCGACTGCCCCCGACAGTGGAGCGCAACCTTTGACCTCTTTCCTTT
>JASGXE010007213.1:0-74365 GCA_030068105.1 Sinentomon sp. SZTP_YWyxl
TTTCTGAAATGTCAGATTTTGACATGTGCTAAGAAGGGATCGTTAATTTCTTCCCCATGGAGTTGTTGCTGAAATCTGAACAAGCGCAATTTTTACAGTTGTGGTTCATGCCTTCCATGACGACTTCTGCATTCACTCAGAATTTACTTTATCTTTTAATGATAACATTTAGCTTCAGCTTGCAAATAGAGTTTCGAAATCAGATTTTGACATGTGCTAAGAAGGGGATCGTTAATTTCTTCCCCATGGAGTTGTTGCTGAAATCTGAACAAGCGCAATTTTTACAGTTGTGGGTTCATGCCTTCCATGACGACTTCTGCATTCACTCAGAATGTTACTTTATCTTTTAATGATAACATTTAGCTTCAGCTTCAAATGCGAGTTCAACAGCTGTTGCATCGGGTAAGAATTCGGATACCATCGACGTAAATCAGGAGAAAGTTGTTGAAGGTAAGTTACTGGCGCGAGAAGAATTCTTCTCCCTCATTCATTGCGTGTTTTCCAATGTCAATCTACGATTACAGTAGATGTTCTTGTGCGGCACTTCTCAATGAGGTTGATGATATGTGCATGGAAATCTTCTACGGTGTTTTTGGATTTTTCTCAGCCAGACACACATTCAAGGTAATTTGTCCCCAAATCCTTTTCCTTTCGACTTTGATTCTCGGATCCTCTAAAGCAAGTGGGTTTGGTGTAAAATCCAAGTTTTCGAAATTTGTGTTATTTTCTTGGTTGTTGGGTGTCAGTGTCAGAAATTTCATTCATTTCTTATGACTTCGATTTTTGGACCCATAAATAGCCCACCCGAGACTTTTGGTGGTCAAAAATTCCCGACGATTTAGGTTTGTGAAAGTTATTTGCGCATTCATTTTTGTATTTTCAGCATGAGGCATTAGCGCTCAAAATTTAATCGATTGTGATCAGTTTCATTGTCTCCAAATGTTGGACCGTCCTGCTGCCCACTGGGGAATTTTGATGGGCATAAAACCGGAATGGATGGTTTTTCGAAAAATATTTGCTCTTTCACTTTTGTTTGTGTTGACACGAAGAACAAATCCTCAAATTTTGTGCTCAAATATTCTGTATATCTTTCAGTCAGCTCTATGACAGAACGTTCGTCCACATTTACCATCAAGATTTGTCAACGATATACACCACTCTCTTGGTCTCCTCTGTGACACATGATCACATTTGCCGTAGGAAAACATAACAGTAGTTATTTTTTACTACGGTGCGACGCTCGTTAGTCTAGATTTCGGGCATGCACTTGAATGCAAGACCGAGCGCTTCCATCAGACCCAAACAAATTTAGCTGTCACGTGCAAGTGAATCCATTTTTCGAACGAGCGCATGGTTGCGAAAATGAAGTAGTTATTCTTTTAGCGGCGGAACTTAACAGTTTTATTCACCAGATAAAAAATCTTTAATTCATGTCTAACTAATAAAAATAATAACTTACTTTCCATAAAAATTTCAATCTGGATTTGCGACCGATTTGAACTCTAACAGAAAACAAACCGGAAGTGTCTCCTTCTGAACTGACGAATCTTTCACATGATTGCAGTAAGTAACGTCCTGTTTAGCAATAGTGATGCACTTCACATTCGTTATGTTATTTTAAAACCAATTTGAATTAGCTGGTTGGCTTTAAACTAAGAGAGTGACCAAAGCGGGAATAATCAAAATAAGAAACATGATTACTTGAAAGGGATTTTATGTGGAATAAAACTAATCCGTAGTTTGAAACAATTATTTAAATGCACAAAACATGGTTAACAAGCACTACGATATAAAAAGCGGTATCATAGAACTGGGAATGATGGGCGAATGGGATAAAAAGTTTGGAGTTTTGAAGAGACTGACTGTAAATTGAAAAATATAGTTTTTTATTTAAATTGTCGGCAGACGACACGGACGTGAAAAACATGCAGGAACATAGAAACCGCATCATCACATGGGGATAAAGTATAAAGGGATATATACGACCTTTAAGTAAACAACTACCTGACTCCAAATACCCTAGCAGCAGAGAGCGTCGCCGCCACGTTCCATTTAGGTGGCAAGAACCGTGGCAGCAACGTCCCTTGGCCACGTGGATTTACCGTGATATGGCCGTCTCCAAATAACGTTGCCAGCACCATGGCACCCACGTGGCCACCACAGTGGGTTTTCCGTGATGCCACTGAAAAAATCACCGTCGACGAGGAATCGAACCAGGCACCTCGTGACTGTGAGACTAATGCTCTACCTACTGAGCCATCCTGTTTTCGACAAAAGCAGTACTTTATTTCTCGCTTATAACATGCAAGACGGTGGCATTTCGGTGGCATTACGTGGCATTTCAGATCACGTCCTGATCACGTCGTGAAGATCACGTCGTGATCTTCGCAGTTCTTCTTTTACAATTGTAAAAGAAGAACTGCGAAACGGTGGCACTTCGGTGGCATTGCGTGACATTTCGTGGCATTTCAGATCACGTCATATCTATCGCCTCTGTAAAAAGAAGAACTGCGAGACGTCCTGGGCCGCATGGGATATTGCCATATAGCATTTTTCTTTTTGGTGGCAATTCGGGTCCCAGACACGTCTGTGCCACCGAAAAATGTCCACCGTGCCGCAACGTTGCCGCCACGTGAATTTACACTAAAGCGTTCCAAAGAACGTTGCCGCCACGTGCATGCCACCCATTAATTTTCCTGGCACCGAAAAGAACCGAAGAACTGAAATGCCACCGTGATGCCACGTTGCGGCCACATTCACTGCTGCTAGGGTAGTAACATGATTGCTAAAGGACATGAAAGTTGAAAATGATAATTACAACAATGCAGGAAATCCGAGAGATTTGCGACCGATTTGAACTCTAACAGAAAACAAACCGGAAGTGTCTCCTTCTGAACTGACGAATCTTTCACATGATTGCAGTAAGTAACGTCCTGTTTAGCAATAGTGATGCACTTCACATTCGTTATGTTATTTTAAAACCAATTTGCATTAGCTGGTTGGCTTTAAACTAAGAGAGTGACCAAAGCGGGAATAATCAAAATGAGAAACATGATAACTTGAAAGGGATTTTATGTGGAATAAAACTAATCCGTAGTTTGAAACAATTATTTAAATGCACAAAACATGGTTAACAAGCATTACGATATAAAAAGCGGTATCATAGAACTGGGAATGATGGGCGAATGGGATAAAAAGTTTGGAGTTTTGAAGAGACTGACTGTAAATTGAAAAATATAGTTTTTTATTTAAATTGTCGGCAGACGACACGGACGTGAAAAACATGCAGGAACATAGAAACCGCATCATCACATGGGGATAAAGTATAAAGGGATATATACGACCTTTAAGTAAACAACTACCTGACTCCAAATGTAACATGATTGCTAAAGGACATGAAAGTTGAAAACGATAATTACAACAATGCAGGAAATCCGAGAGAAGGAAACGTGTTGGGCAGAACTGAATTTTTTAAGTGATTCTGGGTGTTCCGTAAATCAACCTACAGAAATATCAGAACAGGTTCCGCAGGACCGTACAAATCGAACTTAATCAGTGGAAAAAAGTGATCAGCCCCCCCATTACTGAGTTATGCCCCCCAAAACCACCCAAATCGGACGCTTTATGGCTATTCATGGGGGAGGTAAAATTTCAACAGAGAACAGTCAATTTTTCAGAATAGCTTCCATGGATCAAGGAAAACAAAAAATGTTCAATTACGAAAAACTGCCCGAGCCTCCAATTCCACGCAGTGCCCCCCAAAATCCAAAAAAGCACAATTTTGTTGGTTTTGGGGAAACTGAGATTTGGAGATTGAAGGTCGTTGCATAATAGCCATTTTCGAAAGCAGATTACCAAGCGTGCACGGAATAAAAAAGTTTTTGTGGAAAAACGTCCTATGACTCTCCAGTTCCATGCAGTAGCCACTCAAAAACCGCTAAAAAGCTTCTCGTTCTCAGGGGGTTCATAGCGTTATCATGGTAACGCACAATATTAAATTCATGGTATCATGGTAACACTCGTAACCCCGCAGAACAAGACGTTTTTTGCAGTTTTGGAGTGGCTACTGCGTGGAAATGGAGAGTCGTGAGACATTTGTTTACTGAACATTTTTTGTTCAGCGTACCTGTGGGAGGAATAAGCCTTCGAAAAATGGCTTTTATGCGACGACCCCCAATCTCCATATCTCAGTTTCCCCAAAACAACCCCAAAATAGGCTTTTTTGGATTTTTTTTTGGGACACTGCGTGGAATTGGAGGCAAGAACGGTTTTTCGTCACTGAACATTTTTAGTTTCCTGGTGCCACAGAAGCTGTTCTGAAAATTTGACTGTTTGAGATCATATCTTACTTCCCGCATGAATATTACAAGAGGGTCCATTTTGGGGGGTTTTGGCACGGTATAACTCAGTAATGATGGGTCGGATACCTTTTTCCACTGATCAAGTTCAATGTGAATGGTCATGGGGAACCAATTCTGAAATTTCGGTGGTTGATTTATGGGAAACGCTGTTTATGAACCTCAAAACTACCGACATTTTGGACAGGTTCTTTTATTGCAGGAGTAAAGATTTCACACTACTGACTGAAAAACAACTGAGTGATATGAGAACTGGGCGTAGAATTGAGCATCATGCGGGAGGAAATCAACCCAAAACACCCGAACGTTCTAAAAAGGAATTCCACCGGCAGCAGAATTACAGCTGTGCTAAATTCCAGAAAAGTAAAAAAGTTCACAATTCGGCACATAACAATAGACTTTTCTCTTATAAATACTTTCGGACATATATTCTACCACTTTCGCAATGCGGCTTAGTCACAGATCTATGATCGCCTCTGATATCAGATCTCCACCGATTGCGAAGCTGTTGAGAAATGCTACAAGATCTTGAGTAAAAGTCAAAGCAAAACCTGATAAGAGTGCTAATGTTTTGAGACATATGCAGTAGGTGAAAAAAGGGGAATGAACACGAGAAGGCTACCTTAAAATTCAAACAAAATTTAATCTTGTCAGCCACAATGAGCAGGTGTTATATCATGACTGACTGCAAATCTACGGATAATATTCGCGGCAGAGTGCGAGCCATAAGTGTCGTACCGTATCGCATGAAAGGTATGGTAAATAAATAAATTCTGTGTTTTATGCACTCTCAGAGTTATGTCTTGCGATCGATTCAGACATTTTCTAGGGATTGGGTTCTAGGATACAGTGCACCATAAAAACGGTGGTGACTAAGAATGAATATCTAATTTAACACAACGTAAACAAAAGTTAGAACTTGCAGACCTTAAGTCGCAGACATTTCAAGTTACTGGAAACCTCCTGAAACAGTTGCCACATACTACGCTTGGCATCACGAACCGTTCGGATAAGCAGAGATTCGGTTGCTTGGACCTAATTTTTTCCACATCATGGTGATCTTTGCTGTCTTACCTTAAGCCTCTTCAAATTCATCCTCGTTTCAACTTTAATCTGCAAATTCACTAAAGGTACATCCAAAGGTTAACCAAAGAAGCAACATTTTCCGAAAGTCCAGGAAGCATATTTTCTTCTGCCAGCAACAAATTAATTTGCATTTCATAATTGGTTTCCAACCATTCTGCTGTGAAATCTTGAATTTTGAGATAATTTTGGTTCAATTGAGGTGAACGTAACTGCTTAGTCTTGACGGTTTACACATTTAACATATTTTGAAAATATAACACATAAAGCTGTATTTATTTTAAACTTGACGCCATTATATAACAATTTTTAGTGTTTTTCCATTTGTTGCTGCTTATCTTTGTTGCGAATTTTCCAGTGATGGCGATTGTTGATTGCCAAGATTAATTGAACCCATAACTGGGCAGAACGCTGCACCTTTTTTGGAAACGGGAATGTTTTCGTGATCTCCAGCTTTGATTTTTTAATCTCAGCAATTCACACATAATTCATGTAGATTTTATGTACATGTTTTGTTACGTTTGTGTACATATACAAGTTTACATGTTAACATTTATTTTTCATTAAAAACGTTTACATTCTCACATTGATGTATCATCTGGCGATATGTTACGGTCATAAATGTTTTTCCCATTGGCCTGTTCCCCCGGAAACATTTTTTCGTGATCTCCAGCTTTGATTTTACATCTCAGCAATTCACACATAATTCACGTAGATTTTATCATGTTTTGGTACGTTTGTGTACATGTACCAGTTTACATATTAACATTATTATACATAATATACACGTTTATATTCTCACATTAATGGATCATCTTGGCGATATGTTACAGTCATACATGTTTTACCCATTAGCCTGTTCCCCCGAAAACATTTTTTCTTTCATTTTACTCTAATGTGGAAAATAAACGCCAGATTGCAATAAGGTTCTCTGAAGAAGTCAGATTTTGACATGTGCTAAGAAGGGGATCGTTAATTTCTTCCCCATGGAGTTGTCGCTGAAATCTGAACAAGCGCAATTTTTACAGTTGTGGGTTCATGCATTCCATGACGACTTCCGCATTCACTCAGAATGTTACTTTATCTTTTAATGATAACATTTATCTTCAGCTTCAAATGCGAGTTCAACAGTTGTTGCATCGTGTAAGAATTCGGATACCATCGACGTAAATCAGGAGAAAGTTGTTGAAGGTAAGTTACTGGCGCGAGAAGAATTTTTTACCCTCATTCAGTGCGTGTTTTCCAATATCCTACGAGTACAGTAGATGTCCTTGTGCGGCACTAATCAATGAGGTAGATGACATGTGCATGGAAACCTTCTCCGGGTATTTGGATTTTTCTAAGTCAGACACACATTCAAAGTACGTTCTCCCCAAATCCTATTCCTTTCGACTTTGATTCTCGGATCCTCAAAATGGCTCAAGGGGGGATTTTGGTAGTCAAAAATGCCCGAAGGTATGCGCATTCCAAAAAAAATTCTGTTTATGTTTAATTTTCGTTGTTTCACATTTGGGTATCAGTGTCAGAAATTTCATACATTTCTTATGACTTTGACTTTTGGACCCACAAACTCCAGACTTTTAGTTGCCAAAAATTCCCGATATGGTGTTTCGAACGTGAGTATGTGCTCGTTCATTTTTATTTTTTCACCATGTGGCATCAGCGCCTAAAATTTCATTCTATTGTGATTATTTTCATTGTTTTTAATTGTTGGACACTCATGTTGCCCACGGAGGAGTTTTGATGGGCATAAAATCAGAATGGATGGGTTTTCGAAAAATTTTTGCTCTTGAATGTTTGTTTCTGTTGACAGAAGGTGAAATCCCCAAATTTTGCACTGAAATTTCCGTCACATCGTGCATAATCTTTAATTGATTTCAGTAAGCTCTACTACAAAACAGTGGGCCACATTTGACATCGCTTTTGGTATCAACGATAGGACCACGCTTTCGATCGCCTGTGTAACACATAAACACGCCTGATCGTAGGATAACTTAAGAGTAGTTATTTTTCTTCCTCCGTGTGAGGCTCGTTAATCTAGATTTCGGGCATGCAGGTGATTGCGAAACCAAGCGTTTCCAACAGGCCCAAAGATCTTTAGCTGTCTCGTGCAAGTGATTACATTTTGGAACAAGCGCATTGTTGCGAAAAAGAAATCGTTATTCTATGAGCGGGACAATCTTTACAGTTTTATTGACCATATACAAAATCTTGAAATCATATCTAACTAATAAAAATCATATCTTACTTTACATTATAAATTTCAATCTGAATTTGTCAACTGATATCAATTCTCACAGAAAACGACCGAGACGTTTCTTCTTCTGAACTGGTGAATCTTTCACATGATTGCTGTCAGTAACTCCCAGTTTAGCTATAATGATGATTTCACATTCGCTTTGTTATTTTAAAACTAATTTCCTTTTAACTGAAAAGCTTAAAACAAGACAAAGATTAAAGTGGGAATAATCAAAAGAGCAAATATCATCACTTGAAATGGATTATATGGCATGAAAATAATCCATAATTTAAGACAATTTTAGAATACAAAATGGTGGTTAACAGGCATTACGCATTACGATATAGGAAGCGGTACACCATAACTGGGAATGATGCGCCAATAGGATAAAAAGTTCGGCGTTTTACTTAAAGAATTACCAGTACAGAAAACGTCATAACGGAGAGGAACTTATCAAGAAATTTGTCACCAAGAGAAGACATTGACGATAAATTGAAAAAGTAGATATTTTTTAACATTTATCAGTTTACATGGAAGTGCCAAAGGACCTCTAAGAAAAAATTCTCTGCCTCCAAAATTTTAACTTGGTACCAAAGGGACATGAGAGTTAAAAACGAAAATCACAACAATGCTGAAATCCAAAAAATCTGGCAAAGTATTGGACAGAAGTATATTTTGAAGCGATATGAACCTCAAAACGATCGGCATTTTGGACTATTTATTGTATTGCAGAAGTTCTTAATTTCAAATTACTGACTGGAATATTACTGAGTGATACGAAAACTGGGCACAGATTTGATCATCATAGAGGAGGAATGGAACCCAAAAGACCCGGTCCCGTGCAAACGGAATTCAACTGGCGGCAGAATTACGCAGTGCGAATTTTTCAGCAAAATAAAAAAAGCTCGCAATTCGGGAGATAACAATGGCCTTTTATCTGCAAAAATCCTTAGCGGCATACACCATCCCATTCTTGCTGTACGGCCTAGTCACAAATCTAAGATCGCCTCTGATATCAGCTCTGCATCACGATCACAAACCTATAGCAGAGGAATGTGAAAAGATGTTCAGCGAAAATTTAAGGCAAAGCACTGAAAAGCATATTAATATTTTGCGAGATATGCAGCAGGTTGAAAAATTGGAATGCACAGGAGTTGGGCACCTTAGATTTGTATTACAAAACTGAGCTTGTAAGCTACAATGAAAAGGTATTCACAGTATGAGTGACCGCAAATATACGGCTAATGGTCGGTCTAAATATGAACGGTATTGTAACGCTTTTGGTATTTAATTCCGCATTTTTATCCACTCGCAGTATTAAGTTTTGGGATCGATTCAGGCATTCATTTGCGATTGGGGTCCAGGATACACTGAGACAGTATAAAATAATGTTGGTGACTACAAATAAATATCTCATTTTTCTCTAAGTTAACACGACTTTGAACTTGAAGGCCTTCTCACACAGATAACTACAATTGACTGCTAACCTACTAAAATTGTTAGATGCGTTGAACGAACGGTATGCTATTTTCAAAAAGTAGTTAATTTTACAATTAATGCTGCTAACTGAAAATTGAAGAAAATTCAAATGACATATGTCACCAAAGCCACATGCACCACAACGAATTTCGAGAATGAAAAGCCAATTATTGGGAACAGGTTCTCTTATCAACTATGCAATGGCCAACATCATTAATAAAAACGGCCATTCAATGACATTGCTCGTGCTAAACGTGAAATTTAGGATATCCGGTCCATGGTCGCTTTTGACAAATGCCACGATTTGAAAAAGCCAATTTCAATGGCAAACTGTCGTCCAGGTGGCAACTTAGTGGTGAGAACAATTTTAAACTTGGCATATAAATAACCGCTCATGCCCCTTCAAAACGTGAATACCGTTACATAGCGTTGCGTTATCTGATCAATCATAAAGTCGCGCTCTGTTGATACGTAAGTGAAAAGAGTAGGAAGGTCATGAGATAAAGTCATCGGTAAACTGTGAACTATAAAATACCCTTGCGAATGTCTGACAGAGTCCAAACTCAAAAACAAAAATAAATGTTAGTTGCTAAGCATCGAAGTGTTTAGGATTCCCAGAAGGATTGGACAAAAGCACTGAGGAAAATACCGTGTTACACCCATGACAATTGGCAGTTTACATGTTGAGAAAGTTCAGAAGAGTTTTACACAAAATATCCCGATTCCATGTTGTCACGACCATGATTGCACCGATTAACCGAAAATGTCTCCGAAAATGTAATCGCTGGCCCATCTCACTGAATATCGAGACGGTGCTACAGGCTACGATCACCAGGCTTCACAAAATTCTAAAATTCGATCCATGCTTTACGTGTATCTTATAGGCACGGATTTCGGAAGGATGCTGCCGAAATATCTGATGAATTGACGATTAACCACAGATATTCGCTTTATTCTAATTGGTGGTTTAATTGTTCCACAAGAGTCGTAAGGAAATTTCACTACGCAATGAACCAAACACAAGACGATGACTTCTATTTGCTCATGCACACTATTTTTCGGTGCCTTTAATTAATTTAGATACTGGGATTACAACGGTTGACAATTCCTTTACATCAGAAAAAGTTAAGTCCGTAGATGTGGATGATATTCCATCAGGTTAGTCAAATTTTACTACTAATGCACAAAAAATATCCAAACATTATGTGAACGGAAATGTTAAGCGTCCCACGGCGCAATTTTTGACTCAAGCAGTATTCTTTTCAAGACCAACAAGCATGATTAAAGTAACGAAATGGAGCCGCTTGTGTCTAGAGAAAGGGTGACAATACGATGAGTAAGATCCACATGTTAGCGCATTGATTCCAATTTCCCAATTGGAAATTTTATATCCATCTCCGTGTAAATAGATATTTCAATCTGTTTGGTGAAATTTGCTCACATCACGCGTCAGGCTTCGTTCCGATTGTTCTTACACAGGGTAAATCAAGACCAACTGTTCCACTCCAAACAGATCTTGAATTGTAAACACTCCATAAGGTCATGGGTAATAAAATGATTTTAATTGCCTTTCAAATGGTGTGACACGTCAGAAGTTAATGAAATATCTCACTGCAATGTCTGTGGTAAGAGAGAATAAAATAAAATGAAACTAAATCAAAGGCCTCATGCATGACTGACAACTTCCCAGCGCTAACAACGCTCCACAGCAAGATTCCACCCAAGCTCATCCATTGCTGCAGAGGGAAAGGCTGTAAGAAGTCCCACCTAGGTGCCTGGAATAGCAAACGCCAAGAAAGCCTGTGCAATGTGAGCTCACGATTAGGAGAATGTAGAAAAGACGCGTGTAAAAACAGATGGGATTCAGTAGGTCAAAGTGACGAAAAAAGGAATATAGCCAGAAACGTTGGCTTGGTGTTCAACAGGAGCAAGAATCAGACTATTTGGTCCCCGGGGCCTCGTGATTGCCTTATCGAGTTCCCGGGAAAAATCAGCAAAAAGGTTTCCTGACAAAATCAGGGATTTCAAATGTTCTAGCTACCTTCTAGTACGTCAACTACGTGCCTTGGGTACACGAGGAGGCGCGTGCCTTGAGTTTTCAATGGAAGACTCGTGGTTTGTTTTTCATCAATTTTGGCTCCGTGTTTGTCCGGTAGCTGATCTGCTTGATTGTCCCTGGAACGTTTGGCATAATGTAAATTTTGGTTTGGAGCTCCCTTTCTTTAGCTGTTTCCCGGTAACTCTATTTTATTCACATCCATGTCGAATGGCGTGGTAATAACTCTTGCAATCACTCTCTGCTCTGTGTCAAAAAATCAGGTTTGAATCTTGTCAAATATCAAAGAAAAGTTTCTTCGAATTTGTAGCATGTTCTGGTAATCAAACGAGATTTTTCAAGCGAGCAAACAACACATAATCAGGGTCGGAGCCAGTGGTGCCCAAGGTTTATGCCCAGAAATTATTTTTTGATAATAAATATTTGTTCTCTTTCTAAATTTATCACAGCCATGCATATGTCGTAAGAAAGAGCTGAAGATATTTCCGCCTTAATCCGGATGATCCTTTCCATCTATGAAGTGTTGTTGTGCAGAATAAGCATCTT
Source organism: Sinentomon sp. SZTP_YWyxl (assembly GCA_030068105.1). NCBI lineage: Eukaryota > Metazoa > Arthropoda > Protura > Sinentomata > Sinentomidae > Sinentomon > Sinentomon sp. SZTP_YWyxl. The sequence goes on from JASGXE010007213.1 coordinate 11,762, forward strand.
TTACTATTTCCTAGGCATCATCGATGATAACGATGCTGATGTAACTTTAAAACGGGAAATACAGCAGTCATTTGCAAACTCTGATTGCGACGAAATGCTGAAAAAGGTCCGCGACACATTCCTGACTGAGGATGTAGCGACATCATTCCAGGTCGGTGACATTTCGAGCTATCGGGAATTCGGAGAAGATGATAAGAAACGCTTCAAGGATTTGATAAACTCATTGACACCTGTTTATAAATTCACGCTTATGCCTGGTTAGTTAACTTGGAAGAACCATTGTTGCCTGATATGATTGAGATTTATTTTTTACCCAAAATACAATGTCCTCCAATAACTGAACACCATATTCAGGGTTTCAGTTGTGCCGGATAGTACAACGATCCAACCCGTTTTTTTAGGTAAATCATTAACACGGGGTGACTTCGCCTGGGACCCGCTTACCGTCTTGCACAGACAGGGCTAGAAGAGTCCGGAACCTGTCATCGCCAATATTGGAGCAATTCACGCAGACTTCGAGTCGCATATCTCGCCAGTCTGGCGATTTATATTTTAATTGAAATTTGCACTGAATTACCAGTATAATGAAATGTTTTCCTTTTCGCGGAATGTCTTTTTCTTGGATGAATGTCCAACTCCCATTTTCTGCACCGATTGCCACGACAGTTAAACTCCACCATAATGACAGGAGCTACAGCAGGGAAAGTGACCGAAATGCAGGCACACTGCAGGGCTGTTGATGTAATCGGAGGGCTGCCTACAAACACTTTATTACTCTTGAACTAATCACTGGAGACGTTGATGATACCCGGATTAATGTGGGATTTCAGCCGTCTTTAACTCTCAAAACTTTCCAAAGATAAAACCTCGCATTCATGCTGGAAAATATAATCGAGTTATCATGATGCGAAATTTCCGGTTCCTATCTCATGTTTGCATTAATTGCTTGATTTTCTTCTAACCTGCCTTCGATTTGTGTAAGAAAAGTGGACGATGCATTACTATTCTTTCTGAAAATATAAGATCTTTGCACTTGTTTATCGATTGAATCTTTTATCGAGAGATAACGCTACGAATCCATTTATTGTATTGTTAAAATTGTAATGGAGTAATTGTGTTTTATAATATTGGAGTCGTTATCGTGTATTATCTGAAAGAAAAACACTCTTTAAAATGTGTGATGCACAGGACACTTGTTGCCGGAACTTCTCCGCAGAAAATCCTCATATTGAACATTTTTCGTGATCGATATTCATATTTTAAAAATCGACAGGCCTGTGCTACATTGCTTGCCAAAAGTCTTGGAACATAGACTAAAAAACAAATTCGGAATCCATTTGAAGACCAAAGACAAAATGGCACCAAGCTACCAAAACGCATGGGGGCATGACGGTCATATCGCATGTAAAAACGAACATGTAAGCTGCTTTAAGTATATGAACTGATCACAATCTGTTTTTCACTAACCGCCGCAGTTCTTCGAATTAGCAGGAATCAGAAGACATGGTTAAGTCAGCGGGTCAAATTTCGTTTGAACTTCCTCTCCAGTTTCATACTCTCATTAAGGCATGCGCGTACTGTGCTTGGTTGCCATTTGGAACGGCCTAAAAGTTTATGTTGAACATCCTGTTGGAAGACTTGACGGGTAATGTTTTTAGACCTGCATTCATCTTTCAAAAGAAATGTTTAAAACAAAATTTTCGACTTTGAGGATTTTAGCCAAGGACTAAACACAAATATTCCGGCTCCACTGGTCGTGTCATCCATTTTGCCGTGTTCTCGTTTCGGAAAAGACAATAAAGCGAGAGTGCCGCGTTCTCTTTCCATAAAAGAGTCAAATGATGTTCAAATTGAATTCTGGTGCTTTTAGAAAGTTGAAAGTCTCCTCTACAACTCCTCCACAGGTCGAAGAAAGGTTACAGCAGAAGAAATCGCACAATTTACAAAAATGTTTCAGAAACCCGAACCCTTGATACCTTTTTACTTGTCCGTAAATTCTTCCAATAATTTCAGGATTTCATTTGAAGGAAGATTTGAAATGTTGCAAACACCGGAATTGCCTATATTGCAGTTTTTTTTTCAGAAAAGGTTCATTATGTATTCCGTTCATGAGATCAAAAGAAATCTAACTATAGGCAACACATGATGGCGACCCGACAATAACACGTAACAACAAGAAAATGGAGACATTTCATCGTAATGTCGACAGGGCCCAATCACATTGTAAACAATAGCTGGCACATACAGGGTAGCCCAAAAGTTTTTGGCCATAGGAAAAATGAAAATTTGCTGTTTTACCAAATTTAGTGATCTAAAATTTTTTCTAGCTCTAACCACGTCTCTCTACACGAAATTGGAACAATTTGTGCACATTTTGGGATGCCCAAAACCTTTGGCCATAGCAGAAAATTAAATTTGCTGTTTTTGTCATATTTTGTTATTTTTTACTTTTTCGAGCTCCCACCACAGATGTCACCACTTTATTCTGTACAAAAATTTCCGATAAAAGTGCACACACCCGTGGTAAGAGCGAGAAAAAGTTTAAGATTACAAAATATGATAAAAATAGCAAATTTACATTTTCCTATGGCCAAAGACTTTTGGGATACCCTGTATAACACACACAGAATACACAACCGGGCCTGATCATAAGACACCAAACATGACCCACCACCATCATACCACTCCACATCCATACCCGCATTCACAATCTGAAATTAGAATTACTCATCCATAAAATGCATAAAAACCACAAAAAAAGCACAACATAAATAAATGAGAGAACAACAAAAGAAGAAAAATGTTAAACAAAAAAGATATCCGAAATGGAGACATGATGTTTTTAACATGTCTTGTGGGGCCGCGATTGTGAAAAATAAACGGGTATAACGATGCTTGTTGGAAGAGTAGAGAGTTTCCAGAAACCGTAAGCGTTCATCGCAGGTAAACTGAAGTTAACTTTTTTGTTTTTTCCTTCATTTTTTAAAATTATCATTCCCGAATTTTCATATTCAGAGATCACTGCGGCATTGATTGCAAACAGTCGCCAAAACATCCAAACGAGAACAGAATGAGCGGAAATGTGACGCACGACATACCAAATGCAGCAGCCAGCCAAGACCGCGGTTCGCTTTTGAAAACGCGATTGAATTGGGTTTTGTTCGGTTCGTTTTGTTCAATCCGAAAGATCTGATGCCACGGCACAAAAAAGAGCACCGTAGAATCTCACAACACGGCTCAAATGAGTTCACACGAAGTATTGGATTTGGTCCTTTTGTATTATGAGCCAAATTAATAAGATATAGGCATGTGAAAGAGGTCATATTGAATGGAATGAGATATTTATTCTCTTCTCAGGCGGAGATAAATTAATAAGATATAGGCATGTGAAAGAGGTCATATTGAATGGAATGAGATATTTATTCTCTTCTCAGGCGGAGATAAATTAATAAGATATAGGCATGTGAAAGAGGTCATATTGAATGGAATGAGATATTTATTCTCTTCTCAGGCGGAGATAAATTAATAAGATATAGGCATGTGAAAGAGGTATTGAATGGAATGAGATATTTATTCTCTTCTCAGGCGGAGATGCAACAACTGAAGCTGACATAGAACTACTTTTCAAAGAAATACGTTCTCCTTCGACTGTGGCCTGCCTAATGAAATCACTGGTGAATGGCCTTGTTGGCAAGTATTTGGAAACGGTCAGAAAAGGCAGCTTAACATCATTATCTGAAAATGAACTCAAGGAGTTCATCTCTCAAATGGAATTAGTGCTGGAAATTTTCCAGGCTTCATCTTCTGACGGTACGTAATGTTACTTTTTTCTATGGTATTTTATGTTTTTCAAGATCCGATTTAGCAATTTTTATCATGATCAAATTGAGCACCAAAGTCGTCGCTAAAGCAAATATACAGGGTGATCCAAAATTATTGGGAACAACCGACAGGACGTGTTCCTCATTTCCGTATGAATAAAACTTGTTCAGTGACAAAATTCGTTCCGACTCCCCATTTTGATGGAGATATACCTTCTCAAACATCCCAATTTGAGCACTTTTTGCGTGCCCGCGAACTCCCCAAAACAAACTGAAAAGAAAACATTCAGGGAGAAAATGGACTATCACCCCCCATTTCGGAGATATGACCACACAAAAATCTTAAGGGGAGCCCGTTTTGTGTGCCTGTTGAGGGTTGATTTATGCGTCGCTCAGAGCTGATTTTTGGAGGGTATTTTCGTTAAGAAAAACTGAAGAAAAAACATTTCATGAAAAAATCGCCGTTTACCACTGGTTTCGGAGATATGTCCCCCAGAATGTTGCAAAAATTCGCAATATGGAAAAGGATTTGGTGAATTTTGGAGGGCTATATTTCGAAAATGGGGGTTCCGCATGTTGGGGAACATGCTCCCCAAAAATCAGCATAAACCAACCCCCAACACATGCACCCAAAGGGGCTCCCCTTAAGATTTTTAGGTGGTCACTTAGGCAGCTTTGGAATGGGTGGCGCATTTTGTACCTGAATGTTTTCTCTTCAGTTTGTTTTGGGGGAACGCTTACAAAAATGAGATCTCTGCCACAAATAAATCAACCCCCACGGCCTCCGAAAATGTAGTCATTTTGGGAAATTTGAGGGGGTATATCTCCGAAATGGGGGGTCGGAACGAATTTTGTCACTGATCAAGTTTGATTCCTACGTACATGAGGAACACGTCCTATATCGGTTGTTCCCATTAATTTAGGATCACCCTGTCTACAAGCGTCTAGTGGGAGAATTGCATTCGCGAAAAAATTCTTGTTTTTCCGGGGTCGTTCTCCAATGGCATTAAAATATGATGCATTGGGATGTTACCATGTCACCCCAAACAATGAGATACATAAAATTTTTTCGACTCTTGGAAATGATTAATTTTGAAAAGCTGTCAAAAAGTAAAGGTAATGCTATAAAATACCGGGCTACTTTACTCCGTTGTTAATATCCGCTATTTTGATGCATTTTTCTATCGGCAGTTCTGAATTGCAAATTTTATTCTTCCAGTTTGAATAAAATTGGTGACAAATGTTTGGAGATATTTCCCAAAAAACTAACAGTTGTTTTTCCATTTCCTTGCACTAAATGTGATGTGGAAATGAAGACTGTGTGCTACCAGCGCAACACGCGGAAGTTTCACCAAAACACGGAATGGGTCTACTTCTTTCTAAGTATTATGGCACATATTCAAAATTCGAGTGAACTTTTTGAACTGTCCCTCGTGAGTTGGGTCAACAATACGACGTTCCCTTCAATTGCCGTTAGCGTCCAGTGACGTTTCGCACTTAAAAAAACTAAATATGTGATATAATTCGTCTAAACTAAACTAAAATTCATGATACGAGTATGCTCGCTTGTTGACACTGGGAAGTTCCCCTTGTTCGGTGTCCTGATGACACTTTTCTACCCAGATATGAATGACCAAATCTCGCCAGATGATTTTCTTTTTTCTCAACTTTTCGCTTACTTCACATGGCGGGTGCGAAAATGTTGACTTTTCTGGTGCATTTATCGAACAGCAGTTCTGCCGTGCAACTTTTAATCTTCCAACGCAGTAAAAAATAGGGAGCAAATGTTTGGCGATATTGCCAAAAATTAACAGTCCTTTCAGCGTCCATCAACGTTTTTTGGAAAAATATCGCTTCGTGGTCTTTGAGTTTCATCATATATAGTCTCTTCTCCTTTTGGGTATTGTTGGTTTAGTTTTTTCGTTTTTGTTCCTTTTTGAGATCTGTAATAAGGCTTTTTATATTTTTGACCGTTCGACTTTGTTGTGAGCATTTCGTGTCTGTCCGGTTTCTTTTTCGTTTTTTTAAATTGCATCAAAAATCTCACAAAACGTTACACTTTCGTTCCAATTTCACATTAAAAAACCAGTAGTGAAAGGCCGACATAAAAACAGGCGATCTTCTAATTCGGACCGCAAACTCCATAGGTGATTGTGGTTTTCGTAGGGCAGCGGCAATGATAAGGGCAAAAACAAACGATAAGGGCAAAAACAAATGACCCAACATACCAACAGAAAGCAAAAACGAAGGGGTCATATCTAGCGAACGGGGTGCCATTCCACTTTTTCTTTCGAGATCTAAAGGCTGAGGATTATTTTCTTCGAGAATTTGCCTCGATCGCCGAGGCCACTGCACTGGCGCATCGATCTGCTGGAAAGACATCGTGACAGTGGGTATCTTGATCTCCTTTTTGTACGCTGCTTTGGACCGTTCTTTTGACAACTGAATGTATGTGGAACTACCGGCGCGGTTTCAGAAATAATTTTATTCACTCGCATAAAACTAAAAACTGAGAATAGCGACCTCTTCTACTATGATATCTGCATTCCACCGGCAGAAAGGTGGAGTGCAGGAATGTTGTATTAACATATTTAAAGTGCGTACGTTGTGCGCCTGCGAAAGAGAATCGTGGAAAACAATGAATGGACCGAAGAAAGTTCATAGCCAGATATACCGGGAGTTTCATGTTAAACAGCTGTACATAGTTGAAATTTTAAAGTCTGATTTACACAGCGCCGACGTCAATCTTCAACTTGGTTGGATGCAGTTTAACTCCTTTAACGAATGTCACTTTGTTTTAGGGTGTATGTTGCCGCTTTTTTAAATGGCTCCTCACTCTGTTATAAACTTTCGTGTACCAACAACAATTTTCCCGTACAGGTGAATTTTATATCGTATGCGCCATAAGTCTCCCGTCAAGTGGACGAATAGGGTTTGCGTGTTTTCTCGCACCGTGGTTGTGAAATTGACGCTCAGTGCGGCAAGGTGGCAATCCTCCCGTTTGTGCTGATCAGCCAGAGTAAAGGTATGGTGTTCAAGATTGGAGTTCGTTCTGAAAACGGTGGTTTTGGTGGCAACATGGCGTCGGCATGAGGCACACCAACGACCGGTGATTAATTCTTTTTATTTGTTCCGAGACCACCATATAGCCCGGAGGATGTGGCTGAAGAAAACGGTCACTCGAGATTCCGACTCCAAATAAGCAGTAACGATGCTTGATACACAACTAATGGATGGCAGAATGCACAAAACATTATGGTCCATATGACGGGAAACTTACGGCGCTTACTGTATATCCAGTTTTTAGTCATTATAAAATGAAAGTAACCGCTAGTTTGAAATTTTATCTCAGTCTGAAATCTGTCCAAAAGGACTACTCAGCATGTGCATTAAATAAGACAAGGAACTGTTGATTATACGAGTACACACTGGCCCTTCAAATGGGGTTCATTCGCGAGAGACGGACGAGCGCGCAGGTATTTTGAACCGGGCGTCCTTATGAACGCACCAAAATGAAAATAAACTAATTTTAAAGGACGTCGCATATATTTTTTTTTATCAAAAGCTATTGCCGATTATGGGATCGGAATGTAGCCTTCCCTAAAACACATACGTATTCGTATTGAAAGTGACGGTGTATAAAAGTTAGGATCGGATTACGCTAAGCAGATTTTTTTGGTAGCCTGTTTGTGACGGCAGTCGTATGCTGTTTTAATGAGAAACAACCGCATAGTCACCATAGCGTTTGCATACACTTGAAAACTGAGTTACTAATGTGGTTAATAGATTAAAACCAACAACAAATTAGCAAAAACAGCTCATTTTAACAAAGTTGATTTCTTCAATATTTTGTATGCAGGAAATCTTTATTTCTCCTTCACCGAGCGAAAGCCAGAATCATTCCTCGTGATGACCCGTGGCAACAATTTAATAAAAGATGCTGAAATTCCTGGTTTTGACGATTTCCTTCGAAACTCCCTCGTGACAGCTATTGGAAAGACGTCTTATGATAGCTTTGGGAAAGACAGCTCTTGGAATGACATCGATCAGAATGGAAGAGCAGCTCTAATGATGTTGGCATCATCTTGGGAGACAGCTTGTGCAGGTAAGAAGGATCTGTGATCAGTCATAAATTATTATAAGCGGAGAATTTACGCCTGTGTCTTGGGCCTGCGGTTCACCACACCTGCTGCTGTATCATCAGATGTCAGGAAATAGACATTAGAGAATCACCATGAGAGGCCCTGGATTTCTTAGTTTTTCATTTGTTGTGCATATTCGAATATCTCATCGCAATAGTCAGAAACCTAACGGCATCTGAATTCAATAAAACCTATAAAAGCAATAAATTATAAAAAAATCCAATATAAAATAAATATATGGATTTACTCTGGCCCTTTTTGGAATTCTGATAAAACGCCTTGTGACGGCTGGGCTCTGCAAATGCTATACTGAAGAGGAATCAATTGTTTATGTTCCGGCAGAGCTCAACATTGCATAACTATTAGAAGATCCCAAGTCTCTTTCGTTGTCTGATCAGGTACTACCGCTACCCGACCATCAATTAGTGCAAATGATGAATGCTAACGAAACTTTGATGAACTCACGCGACACACTTCTATAAACACTCAACTTAGATGAAAACTAGATGCCTTGTCAACTCCCACAGAGACATGGTAAAAGTTATTTAAAATTGATTGCATGGACCTTACGAAGAACTTACCAATAATTCATAAAACGATCCTGAAAGCCATCTGCGGTTTTTTTACATGGCGGCACACTGAGGTGAAAGGGGTGTATGACACTGCCCCAAGAGCAATCGCACGGAATAGAGATACCTCCATGAGAGAAATGGTGCAACATGTGGGGCATGGCCATAAATGTTGAAAAATGCGCTATTGTAAAGTTTTTTAGGGGAAAAACAACCTCAGTCAGCAATCGAATCAATATTTCCACCAGTTATGAGTTAAATTCAACACAAATACCAGTGCAGGAATCCTTTAAGTACTTGGGTGTAATTCTTTCTGATGATCTGAGTTGGACGCTGCAAGTTAACCATGTCATTTCGAAGGCCAAAAGGTCTCTAGGTGTCATCATGAGGAATCTCAAGAATTCTTCTGAAGAAGTGAAATTGAAAGCCTATCGAACAACTGTTTTACCTATACTTGAATATGCATGCACAGTGTGGGATCCGACACTACAATCACATGGTGAGGGATTAGAGAAAGTCCAGAAACTTGCTATTAGGTTTATTACAAATGATTTTTCACGTTACTCCAGCATTACTGAGAGAGCGTCTAGGCTTGGCATACCGCCGCTAGCGCAGCGCAGGAAAGTCAGAAGACTGTCATTCATAAAAAATGTATTCAAAGGAAATTATAAGATTGCCATTCCTAACATTTTCACTGTCTTCGCAGCACCCAAACGCAACAGACATAGATTTGTGCTAGACTACCCACTTATCAAATTTAAAACATTTCAAAACTCTTTTTATCCAAGAACGATTAGAGAGTGGAACAACCTGCCGTGCAACTTTGACCTATCAAATGATATTCAGAATATGATTGGTCGTTCCTGAAAATCCCTCTCCTATCTGAAATGTAACAATATCAAACTTACTATTTGTGTTCTGCGCCATACCTGTTTTGCCACGCTGACCGTCACATTTTCGTCAGCAACTGCTGCTGGGTCATCCATTTTTTTTTAATAATATAGACGAATACATCTTGTAGGATCTAGTGTTGTTGTAAAACTTTGCTTTGCCTGGTTGCCATTTCGCAACGTTTGTGTTAAATAAATAAATAAATAAATAAATAAATAAATAAATGATTGCCCACTGGTGGTTTTGGCAATGTTGCTGGTTCATTTTTAAACCTCCGGCGAACATATGTGTAAATTTCTGAGTTTACAGCGGTCATGGAGGCATTGTTGAACCATTCCCCGGACGTTTTTAAATTTAAATAGATTTTTCATTTGACACAAGCCTGCGACTTATAAAAATGCAAAAAAAATTATTGGAATCTCCCAAACCTAATTTCGTAATGATGAGAATTTGAATCGCACTTGGTTCAATGAAAGTAAGCTAGTTTTGTTGTGTTCGAGTGTGTGCATTTTGGTCTTTTCCCGCCATAGCAGAGAACACCAGTTTTCAATTTCTTGTGAGGTAATCTGTGTTTTTGTTTTGCTCTATTCGCAAGCTTGCCACTGACAGCAATCAAAACAGCCCAGCGCTACAGTTGTTGAATTTATTTGGCACATGTGACACATGAATACAAATATCTACGGCATCGATATGGAATATTGACCCTTTGACTCAAATATACCGAGCAAACCGCGCTAAACACTGCGCCTGCATTCACTCTTCCTTTTTTCCCGGCATTGACTCAAGCCGTCTGTCTGCTATGAATGGGCACATGACCTTCGCGATGTTTTTTAGTTTGCAACTTTGACCGATGGAAAAGTTTACCTACAAGGTGTACTGAAGGTTTGTGTTGCACTAATCCAGAAGATGGTCAAACTGTTCGCGTCGTCGACTATGCAATCATGTAGTTCGCCGCACTTATCGTCTCGTATAAGCAAAACCATCTCGAACAGACGCTCCCTCCTCGTTGGAATAGCGCACCATCTCAAAACACGGAAAACAAGTTTTGTAACACAAAGCAAAACAATTGCAGTCATCGAGCAGCGGACGCGTTCTCACGTCCACTCGGCATCATCATTGACCTTGCTCAGCTGATGAATAAAATTTGAACGTCGCTGGCTATGCGGAACCTGCGGCTGTGCCCAGTGTTTAGCTCGGTTCGCTGTGTATAATCTTCGCTTGGTTTTACGAAATATTTTGCCTGAAAAATTAAAATCAGAAAAGCGGGAAATAAACACTACGATGCGTAAAGTATCTTCGTAAATCTGCACGGTGATTGGTCCTTATATGACCCATCGCTCCATCGCAAGAAATAATTTGTGTCTGTTACCATTCGGATCCAGTTTGATCAATGTAGGTTCCTGACTTTTAACATGCATTTTGCACATTGACAAAATATCAAATATATACCTTGCTGATCTCTTCTAGTCAAAAGTCTGCTCTTAATGTTTTGTTTGATGTTTTTAAATGAGCTCATCTTGTCGCATTTAGAGGCAAAATGCCTTTAGGAGGTGAATATTCATTCAAGATGCTTTCATTGTTTCTGTTTTAAGAAAGTGTCATATGAAGATTATATATCCGTAGCCTTTGAATACATTGCAACCTTTTTGTGGTCAAATCCAGACTGAATCGCTACTCAAAAAACATAGGTTGTTATGGCGGACTCAGATGGTACAGAACACACTACATCCTTCCGTTTGTGCTTTTACAGAGATTGCAACAGAAGAAAATCCCAATAACCTACTCACTAGAGCGCCTCTCCTTCCTGGCTTTCGGCTAGCTGTTGATCGCATCCTAGGTGGCACGAAAGTCATTCCAGATGATTTTACAATCAAGGGCTTAAATGGAAAACAACTGAATAGTAATGGTAGAAGTAAATCCAACTTCATAAAATCAATGATTCTCCAAATTCCGGAGTTGAATGATGAGGAAAAGAAGAAAAGTACCGAATTGTTGGCTAACATATCCGATGAAATTACGAAGTCCGTTGAGGAACTTGGTAAGTTTGTGCGGCAAAGTGCGCGTTGGCGGACCCTAAAAAACGTTCACGTTGTATGAGAACACAAAAAAGCTCACGTGAAATTTTGTACTATAAAATTTGGTCAGTGCAGCATTATATGCTGTTTCTTTCTAAACGACGATGATAATAAATTATTTGCAAAAATCTGCAAGTGTTCATACATTCGGGCAGAGATAAATATTTAAAATTATTCTGTCTCAAAAATTATTTTGTGGAAAATTTATAATTGAATATTGTGCAGCATTTATGCCATATTGCTGCAATCTATGATCGTAGTTGCTTCTCAACAGCTAAAATCTATAGAGACTAAACTACAGGTACTATTTCAATTTAAACCTTTACGATGGTTTGAGTTAGTTAAATTTTCTGCCATGAATAAATTTTCAGAACGCAAGATAACTGGTTTTGCGATAACGATTTGCTGAATCGTCTGGATCAGTTTTATCAAAGAGGCCATTTACTTCACCGAAAAATATTTCCAAAATCAAAAGTACTCCCTATAAGCATTTTTGCATAGCTAGTGGAAAAAGTGGTAATAGATCGCGACTATATTTTACCTATTTGTATTCGCTCGGAGTGGTTGCTCATGATCAGAGAAATTAGGAAAGCGAAACATGCCCTTTTATACTATTTTTTAATTTTTTCATTAAGGATTGACTGTTGCCTGCTATAAAGCTAAGTACTTGATGCATTTCTATGTAAGGATTTGATCGCATTTACATTATCAACGTACTTTCAGTTGAAATTCACATTTCTTATGAAACGAATAAGTATTTGGAAATTTGAAAAAAGAAACTTGTTCCGACGCGTAACTATCAGACTGTGGTAGTTCTTTTCCATCGATGAAGTAAAAAGTTAAAAAGATCGGTAGTTCATACTAAGTTACAGTTACCTAACCGCCATTCATGACAGCACTTACTCACCAGGAGATTAACAACTCGTAGCAGGTGGTGATGGTAAACGTCAGGTTTGGTCTGGCGAGCGTTAATAAGGTACCCACTAGTGCCAGCGCTCCTGTTACCGCGTTGCAGCACCTGCATGCAATTCTGCCACCACGCCTGAACTACTCTTTTTACCTCCTGAACTTTCATCCTTGAGCATCAGTTTTATGAATCCATATTAAGTGTGTTCCTAAGTGAATGTTGCATCATTGGCAATATTTACTTATGCACATTTTCAAAACTCGATCATCACTCGGAAGAGCAAATACAGCAGTTTTCACATTTCTTCCTGTTCTCTGCAGTGAAAAGCGGTCCAGATAGGCACCAAGTGTTCAAGCATCCAAAAGGCTTGGAATTGTGGAATCATTTATTTCAGTGATGCTGTGTTAAAAAGACAAACCGCAATCCACGAATGTCTAGCAAAATTCAGTTGATCTTCAACTTTTCGCTCTGGGAAGCCAATGCCCCCATTACTGGGTTTTGCCCTTGGACCTGGCTGAGTCACATAGCCATTCCAAGAACACATTACTTCAAGTGATTTTTGCACGTCGACGTCATTGCAAACTTTTCTTGCGCCGCATGGCAGTGTCAATTCCGTATTTTTCAAGATTTTTTCATCTCATTTCGTTGAATTGTGCATTTTTTCGCCTGACGCCTTTGAAAAATGTTTTTTTAACATAAATCTGCACTCTTGAAATTGGCTCCGCAAAATGAGTACGTTTTCTGAACCTGCAACATAAAAACTTTAAAAAACACGTAGAATTCTAAAAACAAAAAAAGAAAAGTGACAACCCTGTGTTATAAATTTTGGCGTCACATTTTAGCCATTGCTAACCGTGGGGAGTTCATGTCGTGATTAAATTGTGCCGAGGAAAAAATTTGACCCCCTGCCTAACATTTTTCCGAAGTGGTGGGGCAGGGGACCATATTTACGCCTGGGCGCAAATTAAACCTCGACTTGAACTCCCCACGGCAAGAGTTTTTTTAAGTTTTTTTCACATCTTTTGAGTTTCATTAAAATCTCAAATTTTTATGGGCGCCATGACCACCCGTTCAAAGTAAGGCCCATATCTTTCAAAAAAGATGTTGGGAAATTTTCTTTTATTTTCCGGACAATCTCTGACTGGAACTGTCTTCCGGCTGATGTCTTTGTCCAACCATCGAGTCTTGCAATTTTGAGATGAAGGTTACTTTCCCTGTTTTCGCCGCACTCCGATCGTTAATGCAATTTTTTCCAACCACGTTTCCTATTATAACCATTGTTTTTACTCTGTTTCTTAAACAAATCCTTGTGTATGATAAAGAGGAAAACCTCTAAAATACAATTACAATTACAATTACAATTACAATTACAAGACTTTTGCTGCTTTTATTGTGGCATTTAACAAAAATATCTGGCAAAGTTGGCATGCATCATCAGAAATTCGTTTACTACGCGAAACGCAAAGTAAGCTATACCGGATATCTGTTTTGGAATTTTCATTCAAAACGTTCTGGCGTGGTACTCAAATGATCATTCGAATGCAATCATCTGGTGATGTGCGGAATGAATGGACCATAAAATTGTATGACTAGGCAAATGACGCATACCAACGATCAAGACGATTGTGTGCTAAACATCACTATTTTCATAGCATCCCGTTACAAATGTACGAATAAATAATTGAAATATTGTTTGATAGATGTGAAGGGGCGTGCAGACAACATCCTCGTGACTCCATATGTGAATGAATTTGTAAGAAGAGGACAAAAGTCGAACACTGATGGCTGGAAAAATTCGCGGATGGCTGAGTTTATTACGTCAATGGTGGGCGACGACGAAGATCGAATTCAGAATGTGTTAGAATTCATGAGTTCCATGCGATTTGCTCCAATGAGCGGAGATGCAGAAGCCAAGCTACTTTACGTGATGTTCTTAGAATATATGAATGCGAGGGTTACAAAAGATCGTGAGTTTATCTCTTACAACATTTGTTTTTATTTTCGAGAAATGATACCGTGTTATATATTTCTTTCCGTTTTTGAGTGCTGGGGAAAACGGCAAGTCTTTTTTATTTAAATTTACCGATTACCTAATTAAATGCTTATCAAATGTTGACGAATTACAATGGTTACTATTAAAAAGATGGCGATTATATTGTGCAACGATTCTTAGAAGAATTGGGTAAAGCCTCAATTTTTTTTCATTTTTGGATGTATCCAACCGTCCAACAGTAGTCGCCTATGGAGCTAAAGTTTCAAGGAGTTTCCGAGGATCGATTGATGAATGGATAAAATACGATTCGGTTGGAACTCAACCTCTGGACATGGAGTGTTTTAGTCATGAAGTGAATCCCCTCTTGTGATGCTAACAAGGTCTCCGCAGGCGGTTTAGTTGAAACCAAGCATGGATTTGTGGCCCTGCGATTTTAATGTGTTGAAGCGATGTGTTCAACCGTTCCAATGTTGTTAAACATAAGCATTTCATATTTTTATGATTTTGGATCACAGTGTTTTCTCTTCAAAATCATAATGGCCGTCATGCAGGGAATCAGTGTAGATGCTATTTCGCTGGGTGCAAGATTGAATTCTTGGAATAGAATTAGTGTCGTGGCGGCATACAGACAACAAAATACAGCAGTCACGAAATTTAATTGCCGCTATTCACCTCAACATAAATCACAATTTCTTATCGCATTCGCCTCATCTACAACCCCACTACCTAAGGCCACAATCATAACGCCAGACTTTATACCAATTAGCTAGCTGGGTGCATAATTTTAAGCCGTAGTAGGGATACCTGTTGCTGGACTATAACTGTTTTTAAGACAATGAAACCTTTGGAAGTTAATTCATGTCCAACAACGGCCTGGTGTGCTAGCACTACGTGGCGGACCAGTGTGATTCAAGGAAACTGTTATGCGGTGTCGGCATATGCATTTTCTTCCGCGATCTTTTCTGTTAACATCTTGTTTTACCATTTTATGAAATCGAGAGCGTAAAAACCGATGAAAAATTGAGCTTTGAAAAAGTTTCTCCGCCACAGGATTCGAATCCGGAAAATCTTTAGGCAATAAATTAGAAATCGAACGCCTTAGCCACCCAAGTAAACTGACGCCAGCTTTCGCTTAGTTTCTTTCGGCTATGAGTGTGAGGAAAATTTGCACAAATGTTGTGCATATCTTATAAAAATGCCTAAAATGTCCGCTGTGCATTCTATTGTTTTTCAGAGCGAATGTTCAGCGTGATTTAAAATAACGCTTGCCGGATATGCCAAACAATAAATTAGCTGCACTTTTCGCGCCTCTAGTTTCGTAAAAATGTACCGATCTCGTTGGAAGCATTTCGACTGCTTCATAAAAGTAATAAACAGTTCCGAAAATGTCCAGAAAAACTTAAACGAAAAGTTCAGGAGAAATCATAACACGGCCATTCAAAACAAGGCCACGGCAGTGATCTGTGCAATATATCAGAAGTGCAAGTCTGAAACGAAATTGTAGCTGGCATCTTTCAGTCCGGTTGAGTCCAACAGATGGTGACAGCCATTAAAGTTGAATGATACGACTTTTCGACGACATGCGACTTTTCGCAGCGCGCAAAAAGGCTCGTGTGGCGAGAAAAACAATTCACTCTGCGAGGCTCAGTGGCAAAGGCGATGGAGAGAAACTCTTTGCCGACATATCCGAGCATCTGTTTCATAACTGGCAAAAGTTGCGATTTTTTCAAAACAGCAGCCGAGCGCGGTTTGATAGTTGTACATTCATACTGTTTTCGGCAAATTCAAATCATTGTAAAGATAAGGAATAGGAGACATCATTGCCACGCGCGAAAAAGTTGAGAAAAAGTTGCCCAGAATGCGCAGAAAGCGCGAAAATGTTGCCCAGAATGACAATGATATTTTCGAAGCAACTTTACCCGTGAAATTTGAGGCCGCCATCGATGACAAGAAACGAGTACAAAGCGAAAGCCATCTTTTTTATGGTAATAGGTAACGATTTGCAACATAAGTGCCGTCATCAAAATACGTTTTATACATTTCAAGCCAACAGACATTCTCTGCGACTGCAAAAATATCATCGAAATTGTTGCCAGTCGGCATACGATGCGACAAAGCCTGAACAATAATTGACCTCACGATTCGTGCCTTGATTGAGCGAATATCTGCAAACGACTTAATCATTGCAATATCGCATTCCATCTAAATGTTCGCAATTTTACCTGTCAGATAACAAAAAAGAGATTGTCTGCAAATGAGTGTCTTGCGACAGCCCCTAAAATGTCGATGGTCGAATAGTTCAGGGGGAAATGACTGAAATCAATCGTCAGTCATGCAACTCGATAACTGACACCAAACGCCAAGAACTTCGCAAGCGAAAATTGAGTCTTACAGCGCCTTCTGATTGAAGAACTCTAGTAATGGAAGAAAGATCCCTCCTGCTTATTATTAAAATACTGAAAAACGTCTTTGGAATAAATTCGTCTTCGGCTTCTATTCAGCAGACAGGCATTCCCGGATGTATTGCATCTCGGACTTCCGCTCAGCCTCATTTCGTTCAGTCCGCAACTTCCTCAATTCTCTTAGATAGGTCCGTGCGCATTGGCGGCGTTATATGAGCAGACCTGCATTTGATATTGAGAGATGAGATATTCTTAATATTGTGCTAGGTTTGCATTCTGGAATCCTTAGAACCTTGTGGGACGCAGATAGGGTATGGGCCATTGAAAACATGGAGGTGAGATTGCTCCAGAGTTGATCAACAACTGACGCAACCCGAATTTGGAAAACATAGAGTATTGCCAGCCGCAAATGGGAAACTAAATTTGTACAAAACAATGTGATGGTCATAAATATCGTCGGTTTTAACTTTCGATTTATCACTAACGAAAAATTAGTGAAGCTAAAACAAAAATGTTGGTTGAAGAGGCGAGTATTCTGTTGGATGAACGAAGAGTTGTTAAAAACCAAGCGAAACAAAGTCTGGGCCACCGTAATATGTAGAACACGATTTGCAGTTTCCTGGTTTCATAAAACCCCCGCTTTAATGTTCAAATTATGGTATCATGGATATTTGGCTGTTTTTTCGCTGTAAAGATATTTTCCTTTTTCTCTTTTAGCGTCGATAAAGATGATTAAAGATAAATTGGCTGGGAAGGAGGAACTTCTGAAATCAGTTTTGTTACATTTATTTGGAGCAAATTTCCTACCTCGGCTAAATGATTCTATCGTGAACATCGGACAGGCGATAGATGACTGTCTGAACGTCGGTCAAGCTATAGATGACTCTTCTAACGTCGGACAGGCGATAGATGACTCTCTGAACGTCGAACAGGCGATAGATGACTCAATCTCCAGCAAGTCACAGCCAAATAAATTCAACTGGATATTAATTGGGACGCCGAAAATCAGTCCTGAAACTATTAAAAAGCTGGAAAAGGATTACGACGAAGGTGAAAATAACCATCTGTTATTTCACATGTTTAAATTATTTGTTATTTGTTTCTAAAAATTAGATGCAGAAGTGTTCAAATGCATTTTCGATGATAGCTTCCTATTAGCCACCCACAGAGCGCACTCAGCTGATGCGTGATCACGAAACTGTCCGTTTCATATCTTCTCTGTAGGAAACAATTTTTATTCTCATGCAAATGTCCAGTAAGAATCTAGTTGATGAGATTTCTGATTTACTTTGCATATCTACGAAAATGTTTGGCATCGTTGTTAAGTTAGTCATATGCGTAGATGGCGTCCGGTATTCGGCGCAGATTAGCATGGTAAGTATTTGAAGAATATATTCCAGAATGAATGCGTGCCCTTGGTCCATGCTGACTTAAATTATGTGGAGCATTACCTGAAAAAATGCAGGCCGGATGACTTATGCATTATAAACGGGTAACATGCAATATCAAAACAATGACATTAACGCGTGAGCGGAGTTTGACCTATTTGCACCCTTTGCAACACTGTGAACAGCCTTTCAGCATATTATGTTGCTCTTTTCAGAAATAATAGGGTCATCATGGCCAAAATATTTCAAAAGGTTGCCGATAATTTTACAATTTTGGAAGATTCACATTCGCTTGTTATTTTGTCACTGAAAATTCACGTTTCTCTTGCTCCGTAGAGCTTTTAACGAGAAATGCACATTATCTGATTTCGGATCACATCGTACCTGGGCCGAACCAATGCACAGCAACTATGGCTAACAGAAAATCGGTT
The DNA here is from genome assembly GCA_030068105.1 of Sinentomon sp. SZTP_YWyxl. NCBI lineage: Eukaryota > Metazoa > Arthropoda > Protura > Sinentomata > Sinentomidae > Sinentomon > Sinentomon sp. SZTP_YWyxl. The sequence continues at coordinate 30,381 of JASGXE010007213.1, forward strand.
GAAAAACTTTTTGCGCCGATGATAGGTACAAACTTGAACGGCTTTGTTTAATCTACGTATACCTAAAGGCGAATTGGAATTATGGATAGGCATATTATAACCCATTCGAGGTGAACAAAAACCTACTTTTAACACAAATTGTGGTGCTCATGTGAACCGTGAGTTCCTGAGTGTTCTGATCGATTAACCTGTTAGCGCAAGTAAAAGTTAAAGTACACAGACGCAATACGAGACTTGTCACTTTTTGCCGTGATTGAGAATTACACATAATGTGTGATGTGTTCATGCGGACAATAATTCCAAGTTTAGAGTTTGCGTATGCAAGTTATATCCCAGGCGAACATCTAACTTATTACGCAGGAAGTGCACGAACACATTGCGCAGTTCAAGGTAACTGTGACTTGTAAAAAGGCGTCATCACTTTCGAAAATTTGTGTCAAACGAAACCACATTCTTACTTAGCTGGGAAACATTATATTTTGTCGTAACGTTAAAATTGTCCCACAGCCACTTCCACAATGCCTGCATTTCAGGGCTCTTATCACAACATGAGTGACAACTCTAACTGTTTTTGCAGACCAAGCGTATTTTCTTCACCTGTTCTTAGATGCTAATAATTTTCGATTCAATTAAGAGCGTAGTTCGCGATTTCTTGCTGATTTTCAATGGACATTAAGATTTATCGGAAGTTCTAGGTATGCATTCATTGTTTGCGTTCCTAACCTGAACTGCTTCCTGGATTTTGAGGCAAAGTTTGATAGGTCTCACTGGTGTGATAAAAATTTTGAAGAATTGAAAAATTGGTCCATTTCTACAAAAAAATTTAAAGACCTGTCGACAGACGGTATCGACAAAGGTTTTATCTGGGAGTGGTAGACTTGATTGTAAACTATGACTATTTCCATATTTAATGAGAAATTATGACGTCCACTTTCTGTCTACTTTCTCGTCCACTCTCTTGTAGTATCAAATTTACAGAATGGCGGTCATCAGACATCCCGCAAAATTCCAATGGTTTTACGCTGATTAGTCCTTAAATGATCTGAGGGTGTAAATTTTTTTGAAAAATGTCAACGGTTCAAAATTTTTGGAAGATCTGACGTTGTGTTCACAATTTTTCCGACAGTGCATATCATGAGTGGCTAACGTTCAGCATCTGTCCGTACCTAAAGAGTAGCCAGCTCTGCAAATTATCTCGCGTTTTTTATAGAAGTTCATTGGAGAGATGAATATTTTTCAACTAATTTTAAAATCGAGTTCATTTAGAATCATTTGTTGAAAGCTGCGCATCTTCTAATGGGTCTCAATAAATGACACAATTCGGTCACTCATGCAGAGTGCATTTCGATTTGCACCATTTTCAAACATGACTTTAAAACGCAAAATTCTAAATGTCAAGCTCCGGGTTTCAAGTGGTAAAAATTGTCTCTGATTTTTTTCCTTTATGCGGAAAAGAAAGAAGATAGTTTAGCTGAGTCACAGCACATTTTATCAACTTTTATCGTGTTTAATCTGTACAAAAATACATTAGAACTGAGATTAGAATTTCAAAGTTGCATAAATGATTCATTCTTGTCGATTCCTGTATGGTGTAATTGTAATTAGTTTTATTTCAGAATATGTTTTAGACAGATTTGAAAGCGGCAATAAATCTGGCGAAACATGTTTAAAATTCACGGTTTTTTAAACCCAATTTTCACTTGCATTATACAATTCCGCGCTAATTACAATGAAAATCTTGTCATTTAGCGACGTTTTGCATAAAGCAAGCGATGTGAACTAAAATATGGACACATGCAGTGTCTTCAATAGCCGATTTCTGTCAAAAAATTCCCATTGATATTAAAACATTTCCTGCATTTTGAAGGAGAAATTTATCATGGATCTGATTTATGATTAAAAATATAGTATCGTCCGGAAGCATAACAGTCCTTTCAAAGGAGCAGCAGAAGCAATTGCCTATAAAAGATCAGTTGGGGAGATCTCAATCTGATGGTAAGAACACTTAATTAACAACTTCTCAGGATATGATTGCTCCATCAGTTATTGTGAGGTCGAAAGGAGCAACTCTTGTTAATGTTTAAAACCAAAATGGTAATGAGTGCTTTAGCTAGCTTCGAACATAGGCTGGTACAACGCAGTAAAGTTTAGCTGATTTCGAAAAAGGATGAACTGCTCCAAAACCGAAGATTGCATATTTACAACAGTGATCGCTCCGGCACATCTGAAATGGAGTGAGAAGTTCAGATAAATGAATGAGACATTGAATTCTCTTAATTATGCAAATAACACAAGGCATTGATGTAATACTAATTAAACATAAGTGATTCACTCCCTGGGCGTGACGTTCCCTCTTCCAGTATTCCTTACCTAAAATGTGTGACAAACTTGTAGCCAATACGATTAAATTAAGCGGCATGTTACCTTTACAGGACGACTATTCTGAAGTCATTTTAGCACTGCCAGAATCAACATTGTCAAAAATATTTGCAGCCTCCAATTTATTTCTGAAATTTCCTGGAATTGAAATGCCTATTCGGGAAACACCGCCAAGTGAGATTTTTAGGGTCACTGTCAGGATTTCTGCTGGATCTAAATCGAGGTTTCGAGCACAGTGACCTAACTTCACAAACTACAACCTGGTGGCAGAGGAAAGTGTTTCAGAGCAAATCCTCTACCTGTTTTCATTTAGCTTTTTATTCTTATTTTTTTCGCAACATTAGTTGAGATTTAGGCATATCGCTTCACTTTTCTACAGTCGAGGGGTTTCTTGTCTTATTTGTCTTACGAAAAGTTATTGGTTATCCTCTAACGCGGTCTTAGGATGTTCCGCCTATAGCAACCCTGAGCGTTCATAATTACTACTCTAAAGCCTAAATTATTTCCACAGTGTAGGAATTCACGCCCATATGCATTCTCAAAAAGGTCGTTTCCTTGTTAGTGTAATTGATCACCTCCCTCAAGACCAGATATTTTTTTACTCCATTTTCTTTTGCTCCCAAGCCTACTGTAGCCTACAGGGCACGCACATACTACAGTGAGCCACAATTACGACATCACAGGCCATCACTTGTGGATTGATGTTCCTTGCAGATGATGCCCGGTGAACAAATTGTGAGCGCAAAATTCTTTTGCTGCATACACATGCATGTTTTCAATCCCAACTTTTACACATGGCATTTTAAACAAATGTGACAATGGAGGTTTTATATTTCCAATATGAAAAATCCTTCTAGTTTTTGTCAATATCCGGAATAGACATCATTCCAGCAGACACAATGATGTGGTGCCATCTTTTGAATAATTCTAGAGTAATATTTGGATTTCTTTTCAGGCGTTACGCGGGAACAGTCTGCGCGAATTTCTGGATGATGTAGATTTCTTCTCAATAAAAAAACATACAATCGCTACGTAACTTTTCGAGAGTTCTGTTTCCTTACACAAAATAAGCACTATTTTGGAAGGAACTAAGTAATGGTTGGACAATTTTTGCTGGGTATCGAAAGAAAATACACACTAAGTGCATTGGTGATCCTAATTCAGTGTAGGAAATCTCCTTTCCATTTCTAGTGTGTCCTCAATGTCTGTGAATTTAAAGCAGAAAGAGAACAATGCAGTGTGGGGACTGGATGATAGTTTTTGATATGGCATCGTCCTATGTCGCTGCTCGCCCATCATTGTAGAGCTACCCACAAACACAGAAGCTCCAGAAATTAATTGAAAAGGCTGAATTTCGGGAGTTATTTCGGTTTGTTCTATATGCAATGGCCACACGAACAACGTCAGGAATGGATTTTTCACCAGTCGTCGCTTGGTTTGCCACCGGAAAAAATTATGCGGATTTGCAATAAAACGTCAACCCTTTCTTACAGCAAAATTGATATTTATTCCCATGCCTACTCCGGGAAGAAAGACAATTCCCTGAAAGATAAACAGTGCTGTCAAACCAACATTGGAATTTTCCTGTAATTGAACGGAAGTTCGCAATACCTCCATTTTTATTATAATTTCCATTATTAAAAATCAAAGTTTTTCTGAGTAAAAATGTTTTGGCTGAAGTTGACATATTATTTTCAAAACATCAGAGGCTTTTGATGTTACAGTGCGCATCTTGAACATAAAAATCTTGTTTTAGGGACGACACCATTTCACTATTACTTTTTTGAGTTTATATACCAAGGTCAATTTGTAAGAAAGGAGAGCATATGCTCATTCTGACTCAACAAAATGACCAGAACAAGGTTTACCAATTTGATTGTAAAATTGTAGAATTATGATCAGCAAAAAAATTAATAAGTCGGAGCTGCGTATCTGAAGGCCGTAGACATGCCGCCTAAGATAAACACCATCTTGTGGAAAGTACAAAATTTTTAACATCGCTTGTGAAAGAAAATTGAACCAAGCAACGGAACAGGATTACAAATTTCCTTAAGGAATAAAGCGCATGCAAGTATGGCAATGCGTAGGCATAACCAACAATGATTTTTTGTCGGAAGAGCTGGTTTCCCATAGGGAAAAAAATTAGACCTTGGTCACTTGGGCTTGTGTACCAGATTGTAAATTCCCTGGAGCCATGTTAGTCACCGGGTAGGACCACAGGTAAACATTGTCAAAATGCCGCATACTGATTATGTTGTTCAATTCCTAAGATGGTTTTTATTACGCAAAAAGAACATAGGAGTAAAGTAGTATATCCTTTAACTCTGTGTGGTTAAGCAATCTGATATGAGTTCAATTCCAATTTCAATTCTGTCCCCAAAATGATTCGGTTAAATTGATGCAAGTTATGCAATTACGTATATTTTTACACAGTTGAACTAATGCTGGATTGGATGAAGTGGCTGAAAGATCAATATGATAATTCTTTACCGGAATATGAGAATGCCATTAAGATTCTCCAGCAGGAGTCATCAACTGCTCCAAAAGGTAAGATTTGCCAGTTTTACTCAGCCTCCTGGTGTGAATATTTTGAGATATATTCAGACTGTCAAGAAAAACTACTAAATTATGCCTGCAGTAGATCAATTTCAAGGAAATTTAGTTGCTTTTCTAAAACTGAAAATGCGGATGCGAATGGTGCAAAATATACGAATGTGATCGATATTCATATTGGAATGATTATTGTCATACGATGGATTATTACGCGGACATACGAATACGAATTAGTTGCGTATCTCAAATGGTTTATGCCATCATGAATGATTCAGGTTGTAGAAATAATTTGCATTAAGTAATCAATTCCATTACCGCGAACTTTTATATTCAGCATGCAGTTTGACCAAAGAAACATTATCGTTTTGACGCGCGCCACTGCGACTGCAAAAATGCATAATGTTTAAATCAAAATAAAAACCCACAAAAGTATATAACGTATAAGTATAAGTAAATACGCGAGCCTAAATTATGTGTCATTCAAAATAAACCGGTTTGATATCGTTACGTCCAAAGCTTCTAAGCGCGGACCTTTTTTCAAAAAGGTGCAGTTAGAAATAAATAAATTAATTTCGATCGTTCAACGGCTTCATCCATTTAGAACAGTAGTATTTTTTATTTTGAACACTAGTGGTTTATAAGTTTCTTCAATATATGCTTTGCACTGTGGAATGGTGCTATGGAAGGTCTTTCTGGATGATAAAATATGAATTCCAATTTTATTTTTGATTGAGTGTAAGAAAACAAATAGTGTTAACTCCGCCAAGTTTATTTGTTACATCACAAAATGAATAAAAGACGTAAATAAATAAGTAAGTAAATTCCAATCATACATGCGACAAGGTCACACTCTCCTGTTTTGGCTACATTGTCCTTCTTTCTAAGTCTTAAAAATGGACTCTAGCCTGTATTTTAAAATCCTCCGCATAAAGAAGTTTAAGTGGCCGCATGGAATGTGGAACATTGTATTAAGTTTCATGCATAATCACACTATCTTACCTACTCCTTTGCACAGAAGAAGAGATCGTTGAAGCAAATAAATATACAGGTAAACCTTTCACCTCTTCGATCACATGTTGATTTGTCCATGAGATTCTAGGTAAAGTGTCATTTTTTCACCCAAACCTTTGCGACTTGACAAACGTGTGTATTTCAATTCCAACGAAATATCGATTCTGGAGTTACGGCTTCAAAAGATCTAATCCATTAACACTGACTCTGTCCCAAATCGTCCGGAGTACAATATGACACCAAATAAAGAGACCGAACACGAAAAACCAGGACAACCTGTGAGATTTGTTTCTCGCGTAATTCTCACCAGCGTATAGGAAGCGATACCAAAAACGTGTTCCTTTAGAGCCGTTTTAATGCAACTTTAACAGCAGGTCAAATTTGTAAGATGACATCAATGGAGATTCTGAAAAACCAAAGCTTTTCTTATCACACGGCGAAAGAAAACAGAGTCTCAGCAGCATGGATAAAAGAAAAGTACAATAATGACGACGGCAACACCGTGCAAACGGTCCTCATAAGGCTGAAAGAATGACAGAAATGAAACAGATAAAGCAATCCGGAATAATTTTCCACCACGAAAAATTGTGTTTTGTACCACAAATAACTAAATCTGAGTTTTGTCATCTTTTCATTCTTCTAAAAGCGTTATGTATCGAAATACAGTAGATTTTCCCAGTGCCATAAAGAAAGTGGAAGAGAACTGATTTTTTGTATGATGATGGCTTTCTAAAATCACAAATTACAACATACAATAATGTATTTAATTTCGACTATGCGACGGCTGCATCTATTGAACACAACGGTGAATGTTTGTAAGTTACGGACTAACTTTAGATAAGGTATAAATTGGTCATATGATGGAGTACTTTAAAAATTATCTGGATATAGGAGACCTTCTTAGAATGTACTTGCATGGATAAATATGATTCCCAATCTCCCACGCGTCGCTGAACTTATCCCTTATGCACGACGTTATTAGGCTCATAGAAGATTGGATTTTACACTGTTTCATGTTTCCCAGGTGTGAACATATTCTGTAGCCGTATTTTAACCTCCGGATTGCGCAGTTTTTGACAATTTAACTGTGTTTGCATCTCACCACTTTCTTCAACAATCACACTATCTTTCCGATTCCAATGCATAGCCGAAAATGTGAATGATGCAAACTATGTAGCAGGTAACCGTTTCTACTTTGCTACCACCTTTTAATATTTCGAAGAAGATTCTCCACACTAGTGTATATGACTCACGATTGCCACATGTACAAAGATATGCCTCTTGATCACGATTGAATTTTCTTTGAAGAGTTTGATTTTAATCTCCTTATCTGTCGTTGCGACTTCCAGAATTTTGTTGGACTAAATACAATTGAAACAGGCCAATAACATATTTCGCTTTCTCTCCTTCTCGTCGTCATGAGTTTATATATCAATGCAACAATCGGATTGTTTTCTCCTCAACATGTGTTGTGGAGAGTTTCTGTGCTGCCGCAATTGTGTTTAGCACTCCCGTGCTGCGCTTTTTGAGAAAGGCGAATTCTTCGCTGTTGAAATTCCATCAACAGTTTAGCATAGTCATTTTATGGAATCATGAAACAATTTAGTCTATTCCACCAACATTGGCGGAATAGCCATAAACACTTCAGACAAATTATTGGCAACGAAATAAATTGCTAAAAACACAAGATATTATAACGTGTGGTGCACTATCGTGTATAAAACTAGATCGTTTACCCATTTCATCTTGCCACTGATATCAGAATAACGTCACAATATTCAACCTGCATTTTAGACCAGAGTCCAAGATTTGAATGAAACAAAGCGCGAATTTGGATGACATGGCCTTATTGTCTATAAAGTGTGTGTTCGAGTCGGCATAGTTTATCTTTCCCCTTCATGCTTTTTCGTGAGGAATATATGAACAAAACCTTGAGTTTTGCTGACACAGCTATGTCTTCACACATTTAGGTGATATGATATTTTCGTTTGTCTAAGTGTCTGTGTTCGGGTCAGTCGCTCCCCAGTCAGTAGTTTGTCACTCCCCTTCCTTTTCGTTTTATCGTGAGGTTATGTGAACAAAAATTTGGCTTTTTGGTTGACAGAGATTTTTGCTCTTGAAGAAGGAAGACTCATGACAATGGCTTCGCGTCTTTTCGGTCATTGAATAATTAAAACTTTTCCATTTATGTATCTTTATTTTTTATGTACCAGCAGAAAGTTTATCGCCGATCGATTTCTCCACGAGAAATGAACACACGAAGGATGTCATAAAATTAATTTACTTAAACACGGCCAGATAAGGCCTTAAAAATTTAAGAAAATTGAAGATTAATGTTTTTCATTTTGATCACGGACGGAAACTGAGATGCGTGAAAATTGATATTTCCTTCGAAATGGCGAGACGCATACACCAAATGAGGACTAGCTGTTTATTTGACGATTATGTCAGCACATTTTTGGGATGACGCCGCATTTGGCACTCAGTTATTGTTGCTCAGCTCTATAGTTTTCTTCCTTCGTTTTTGCGTGTCGTTTTGACAACTCTGCACCGGTCATACTTCATCTCTTTGTGCAAAGCTCTTCGGTAGTATTCGTAGACCAGACCTTGTGTTATTGTGAGCAATGGGATGCCACTTCCTGATTGTTTTGTCAAGGTAAATAGCGGAAATGGATGACCACTGAGTGTAACCATGGCCAGAAATTGTGAACAAGGCTAAAATATGGGTCACACTTTTCCTGTTCGTCATTTGTGCAGCAATTCACAACGAATATTTTCTTGATTTCTTGGTGTAACGGAGAGTTGGAAGAGATCCGTTGCTTCAGCTATTTGAGGGCCCGAGACTGCAACAGGTATTGCCGCGTAATCTGGTTGACGCTGCTCTGCTCTTCCAAGCCATTGGTAAGGAACCAATAATTATGAGCAACTCTTACTCAAGCAATCATGTGTGTCCCAGATAGCTGAAAATGCATTAATTATCTCTATAAATCTCCATGCACATTCAGTCAAACATTATGGAACCATCCGGAAACTCTTTCATCAGTCAACCTTTGTTGATCATTTCAATCCATCGTGGTGAAGATCAACTCCCATAATTAATATGGAGAGCTTTCTCCTCTTCTCCTCTTAATTGACCATTGGAGCAGCTTTTCGTTTCGCCATCTAGTGGAGCTGAGAAGCATCTATTGTCTCCGCATGTAATTGAAATGGGGATCAGCTCTGTTCTTCACCATCAAATTGAGCTGGTGAGCATCTCTTCACTACACTATCAAATTGGAACAGATGAGTATCTCTATTTTACAAGTTGGGGAGCATATCTTCGCTTCGCCATCAAATTGAGATGAGGAATGTCTCTTCACTCCCTCTTCGCTATTGGTTGAATTGAGGTATTTCGTGAATGTAATGTAATTCGTAATGTATTTCAGCAAAGGATCATCATTATTCTTCATCCTGTTCTTTTTGACAAAAGAAATCAGAAGGGGTTCAAAGGCATGAATTCTTCGGATGATGTGTAATGAATGTTATTTCTGCACCTCATGCATTGCCGTTTCTGCCGTTAGTTTCCGATCTAAAGTGGACAGAAGAAACCGTATTCAAATTTTTAACAGTAGCTTGCCTCATTCTTCTGATTCGTATATGCAAATTGATCGACCATATTCTCAACTAATCGAGTTCTTGTATTTGGTTTGGCCAAATCACATCCTGATGAAAGTGCTTCCATTCTCATCAAGCGGTGCGGATATGTTGGCTTGACCGTCAGATGGTTGATTAAAAACTAGTTCAGAATTGTTTCGGTGTTTACCCACTTCTGCTCCTTTTCCGTATGCCAGGATCACATAAAAAGGCGGGCGACGCCTACCGACTTGATGAAACTATCCGTTTCATAAATTTTGACGGCGAAACGTTATATTTTCCCAACACGGATATAAGTTTCATTATTTCTTCGACCTCGGGATATTTCTTCCTTCTTACAGACTCCCAGCAAATGGGCTCTTTTGGGGAAAAATCCCTCTTCCGCATCCTTGGAAAAATTGAAGGCAATATAAATTCTTTACAGATATACAAAGTTCAGCAGACTTTTGTTACTTCCTTGAGGGCAGCTTCAGCCAACAGGTCAATGATCTACCCCAGACCTCGTTTCTTGATACCACTGCCCACCTCCTGAATCCTCGACCCCCATTTGCTCCTCTGGTGATACCGTCGGTATTGTGCTGGAATTTCCCACGTCATAACCTCGTCACATATCTTGTTAAAATTTTAGGAAATATAAATTCAGAACCTCTCTGAAATCACAAACTAATCCATTGATGAAAGTGATTCTCGCAAATTGGGCGATTTGCTTCAAGTGATTTTCCTTTGCACCCTGAAATCGAAATTTTAAGCTCGAAAATAACGAGGAAAGGAAATAAACGAATATGCTTCCCCATATGATTTCTGCCTTTTCTAAAGCTGACAACATATGACGCAACACAGGCCAGCAATTCGGGATATCACGCCGTAATGGCAGGTTCCCATCGCAAAGAAAAATCACCGATGAAATCTGAATCCAATGCAGGAGCAAAAATCAGGTTGAACCGGATTTTTTTATCGGACTAACTTAAAATAATGCAAATCACAAAGAGGTAACAAAAATGGAGCTCACCAAAAAATACCATGGTGATGGAGTTAACATTTTTAAACATCCGATTTCACATTCAAATGCACCATCCGCTTCAATGTAAAAAATCGGAAAGAATGTTATCGTGCATAGAAATATTTCTTTAAGTCATACATTTGTATGCCTCACTAAACTATCTGAGAAGTCATAGTCCCGAAAAGGAGATTGAGTCATTGATTTGTGCTCGATCCGAAACGGTTTTCTCTAGTTTTTAGCTGCACTGTCCGATCTTGCGACGCCATCAAACACTGTTGCGCTTGAAGAACCAAAAATGACTCAGATTTAAGACACTGCGTAGGTAGATCATTATGTTTCTCTAAGAGTGGAAGAATATGAATGTCTTTATGAATATGAACAGAAGAAGATAATGAATGTCTTTATCCTTGGTAGATTTGATAAATTATGGCCGCAAAGATGCAAGTGATGCCCCCTTTCTATAATTTTCTTAACAATCTGGACGGTAACTGTTTGGGTCACAAACGGAAAGAGTAGAACTCTTTTTCAAAACTTATGGACGGTGAAGCCAGCTTTCTCTTATTCTAAAAAACGCAATTTTTTCCTGAAATGAGATTTCCCAGGTAAACTAGAAAATGTCGAGAATTGCCCACAATGTGTGTTATTCCGACTAGAGTGAGATGGTTGCTAATGCGAAAAGAATGGTGCACATCAGACATTTTGGCTAACTTCTGGTTTCTATCATGTTTCCGCGAAGTCCGATTAAATTTCCGGATAACTCAGTTATCAAATTCGAAGAGTATAAAAAGTAATTTAAAATATGATTACTGATAAGTCTGCTTAGACGAAACAAAAATTTAATCCATTATTCAAATAGAAATTCATCTATAGGCAATGAAATCTGACTATTTAAACTTGTGTAGACTTATACGGAAGGAGTATCATCGCAGTTGTACATCTGCGTGGATGCGTTTTAATGTTTCTCTTGGGCCACAAATAAGATCATCAAACAATGAGGGATTTGAGAAAAAGAATTTAGTTTTCTTTCCGGGCTTTAATCAAAACTAAAAAAAATCCAGCCGTGTCTAATGCATACCATCGACAGAACTGTAAAATATCATAAGATACACCGGTTTTTGAAATTCTTCCGTCGCACGGGATTCTTTTCTAATTCTATCTGTTTCAGTTCTTTCACAAGATGCAAATACTTCTGAGAAATGTTAGTTTCACATTATGAGATGAAGTGTTTTGCTCCTTATGTGCAAAAGCATTTCTCGAATACGGAAGTCCGGTATTCAGATGTATTTAAAATCCGCAGTCAAATTCCCCTAGTAGCCTTTTCATGTCCAATCAAGGCCGAGATTGGATATGTTTTCTCTCTACAATGTCGTCGTGGAATGTAACCTTTCTCGGGTGATTTTCTACTTTCCTTGTTAACTCTGGGAATCGTGCATGATCTGGATTTCAAGGCGGCAGTTAAAAAGTCGGACTTTTCAAACCCAATATATTAACCGGATCTTTTATTAGAAAAAACATCCAATGGTACCAGAGCGACTTTATTCGGTGAAAAACTTTCGCAGCGTCTGGACGTGGGAGACACAAGATACAAAATAGGCGAGTTTCCCACAAGCCGTTTAACTTTTTCTGACAGCAGCATGTTATCGTCTAAAACCAAACGGTAATTCTGATGCATATAAACTACCGAGTCTATTTTCGGCCTTTTTGCAATTATCTGCCTTTTATAAGTTTCACAATTTTTGTTGTGTGATATTGGTTAATATAATTGTGTTGATATAATTGCACAAGAATGATCTTGCGTTGAGAAGGTGCACTAGTGGGCTTCACCCACTGAAGCCTTCGGCCGCAATCACGTTTCAGGTCTGCATGTCGAGATGAGGCATCCAGCCGCTGGAAAGGTCGTATTGTCTCCTGCCTTGGTCGAGTTCGGTGTTCATATTTTGTTTTACGAATGAACAACGCGGTCAGGCAAAATTGCCACAAGTTTTGAAATCTCACCTTATGGAACAGGCTGTTCAGAAATGGCGCTGCAGTTCTCGTTATCAGCAGATACGGAGATCCGCCCCTATTCTCGGGAAACTATCTTAACTATCTTGCTTTGATTCATTTTCAAATTTTTTAAATTTCTTCGACTTTGTCAGGTAGCGACTGTTGTGTAACACCGCTGGGCTTCTGCACAGCGCACGTCGTTTGAGATATTGAAAATGAAAGTCGTTTTCTCAAGATTCGTGGCATTCAGTGCCGGCGACATGCTGTGAAATATGGGATCCGGCCGTCCATCATGCCTCTCATAAACGTCCGAGGAGCATTTTCCGTTCGACTTGTTGGGCTCAGCAACTTGAAACCTCGTTAGGGATCCGACCCCAGAAAAATCATCTTTTTTGAGCGCAGAACCTTCATAGTTCACCAAAAAGACCCCCTTTCGGAAACCTGAAACGGTGTTCGTGCCCTTAAAACTTTATGCGCACAGCTTAATGTTTCGGCTTGTTGTTTTGTCTTTTGCAGACGCAAATGCGTCGTGTGCTAAGACAAAATGTTATTTTCAACCAGAAACTGCAAACACAAGCCCTGTTTTAAATCGTCGATTTACGTTGCAAATCGATAACTCAAAAAGTTTTCAACGGATTTAGCCCAAATTTGGAATTTTTCTATCATTTACGGAAACGAAGAGCTGATTAATTTTTCTCTGCGATCGGTGAAAAAATGTGGAAATTTTATTTTTTCGATTGCTTTTTTTAATTTTGTGACTAAAACCGGCATTCCTACACTACTGATTGCCCGAATGGTGAAAATTTGAAGTTCCGTATTTATGGTCAGTTATTTCTCAAATTTAGCTGTCTGTTAGGGCTTATATGGAAGATCTCTCACACAAAATTTCAACTCATTAGGTCAAGTTGTTTCTGGTTATGGAGTGAAAGGTCACAATTTGAAGAACTGGCACTGGCATCTTTTCACATCATCTGTCAGTCACAAAACAAATTGAACGGTTTCCATGGCAACGTCAACTGGGCTTTCTGCGGGAATCAAAGTTTCTGAAATTCTGCCGCTGATTGTATACCTTCACCGTTAGCCAGACTATCCATTAGCAATCACACTCAGCTTAAAATCAGAAGCCAATTCTATGGCTAGATTGGCGTTGTGAAACTTTAATTTCTATCCACAACACTATTCCTTTTCCATTTCTGGGAAGCGTTCATCCATCTGCTAAATTGACTTCTGTGCTAAAGCGATAACGGGTGTGAGTGGAAATGCAGGTATACAACCGTTCACGTATGTTACTTATAGCTGCATCCAGAGATGCTCAAGAGGGTACCCTGTTCTTTTTCCAAGGGTACCCCCCAATCTAAACACTGAAAACTGCGACATCAATAATCACCTAGGAATTTTGGATTTCCATGCTCTGCTTCTCTCAGAACCCTGTCATATGACAGTTTGGCTGCAAAGAGCAGACAGAACAGAAACTACTGTTCAGATGACATACTTTTTGGTGAAAACTCCCAACAGATATTAAGGAACCCGGGTTAACGAAATTAACGGGGGGACAATCCAGAACTGGGGGACAAACCAGAACCTCCAATTGATTCATGAGGAATCAAGAACCCTTCTTGATGGATTGCTAGTACAGGGAGGTCAACATTTTTGTGTTTTGTTGCAAGATTTTCTTGGTTTTTTAATTTTCGGCTTTTTTCTCTGCTTGATTTTCTCTTTAGGTAAGGTTAGGTTAGGTTAGGTTAGGTTAGGTTAGGTTGTTAGGTTAGGTTTGGTTAGGTTGGGTTAGGTTTGGTTTGGTTGAACTCCCCTGATACGGAATGTATCCTAACCTAACCTCACCTAACCTAACCCTACCTAACCTAACCTAATCTAACACAATGCTCGGCCCTTGGGTCGGCCCAACTGTGGTTTCCCTGCGCTCCCGTGTAGAGTGGAAAACTGACAAAATAGGCAAGAAGAGCAAATTGACAAAATAAGGAAACTAAAAAGAATCCAAAAGAACACCAAAATGAAAAAATAAAAATATAAAATAAAAATACCCACCGCGAACACCCAGTACTTTGGTCACATCAGCGGGGTTATAGATTGTCCCTTTGAAACCCATCGCAGGTCCTCCTTCTTCGTTATCTTGATTTGGAGTCAAGTGCAAAAGGTTCTGGATTCTCCACCAGTTCTGGATTGTCCCCCCCGTCAATTTCGTTAACCCAGAAACCCTGTCATAATTATTGCTAACCGTTTTCATTGTACCAAATTTGACATGAATCATTCTCCTCGTCACTTATATCATAACTTCCACACATGACACTTTTAATTTGATCATTTTGGCAAGCTTTCTGGTTTTGCAGTTTTTACATGTCATGGAAATCATTTCGAAAGTAATTACACTGCACTGGAAGCGAACCTTTTAATCTTGGTCGTAGAGATTTCGAGCATTGGTCAAACTGTGATCTTCCCGAGTCTGGGGAGCGGACAATCTGAGCCTTGTTGGTTGTCTGCAGTTCACTGCGCACTACCGCATCCACTGCATCTCGGATTCGGCCTCAAGGCTCTTACCGCATCTCAAAAGAAGGTTGTTCGTTTTTCTCATATTTTCGAAATTGGGATGCGGTGGAAAAGGTATGGCTGAGTTAGGTTATGGGTTGGCCGGGTCAGGTAAGGTATGGTTGGTTGGTTAACGTAGGCAAGGAGAGGTTTGGTTGGGTTATGTTAGGGCGTGGCTATGTTATATGTTGTTGTTTTTATGTTCCCCTATCCCAATCTTACCTTCCCTGATCAAACATCACCTGTCTAAACCAACAGACCAAACCCGACCTACAACCCACACTTCCCTTCACCCAACTTATCAAACCTTTTACACCACATCCCAAATGCGAAAATCAGAGAAAATGAAAAATTTTAATTTTTGAGATGCGGCAGGGACGATTCCGATATGCGGTGAATGCGGTGGAAAGATGCAGTGGAAGTCGGGTCTTTGGAACTACCACCGTTTGTTGTTTCATATTCCGATGCAACGGATGCAACAACCATAGTCATGCAACAATTCTCCTGGCTTGCTGAGTGGTAAAAACAGGTAAAGAGCGATAATTGGCCACGCTCTCCGATACTTGTGCTCCCAGTTTTTCTGGAATCCAAAAAAGTAAATTACAACCGCAAAGCCGGGTGATGGTTTGAGGGCCAGGATGTTGTGGCAAGAGTCGATGCGGGCCAGATTGAATCCATATTCTTTCAAAATTTTTCGGATCAAGGGCACAGTTGAAACAAAGAGCGGAAGAAAAAGAGAAAGACATGATGCAGTGTGTTTCCAGGCGAGGAAGACTGCGGATTGACACGCATTTGGCGGGCATGGGGGAGGTGTTTTGTGCTGTGCCACACAGGAAGAAGCAATTCGATTTTTGTGAAATTCACGGCCTGGTCCAACAATTGTGTTGTTTGGCATAACGAAATGGAAGGCAGCGACGTACAAAAACGATTTTGCCAAATCGGTGGTTTGACAAATCGGTGGCATTGTTGGATGTCGTCGGCGCGGGTCAAACACAGAAGCAGTTTCGATTGCGTAGGTGGGCTGGGAATGAAAAGCGCGCAAAACGTGTGAAAAGCGTGTGGAGGAGATGAAGACACACTGCCGGAGAAAAGGATTTTCAAATAAAAAAAATGGAGACTAACGCGGAATAAACAGGATTACATGACAGGGCTTTCGGGAACGATAGCAGCACAACCGCAGTTTTGGGTTTTGGCAGATGGGCATTTCTTCGTTTCGTGCCTAACTCACACTGGCATTTCCACGGACATCGAAAGGATGAAATAGAAAACAACTTGCCGACACGAAATTCTCCTATTATGCCTTGACATTTAAACATTTCAATTTGGTGCGGCTAAACAGAATGAAGCTTGGTCAGAGAAATATGTGGATACAATGATTTACTTCTCCGGGATTTTGGCTAGATGGGGGTTGTTGGAAGCAGAAGAGGGAAGACGGAGCTCAGTACAATTCGAATCAGAAAGATGATGAGCTGCAGTGGCAATCTGAAACGCCGAATAGCAGAAATCAATTAAATTTAACTCCGAAGTACAAGGCCGTGCTGATCTATGTCCGGGCCACTCTTTTAAATTTTTAGATTTTTTGAAGAAGGGTACTACAT
Organism: Sinentomon sp. SZTP_YWyxl; assembly: GCA_030068105.1. Classification (NCBI taxonomy): domain Eukaryota; kingdom Metazoa; phylum Arthropoda; class Protura; order Sinentomata; family Sinentomidae; genus Sinentomon; species Sinentomon sp. SZTP_YWyxl. The sequence continues at coordinate 47,085 of JASGXE010007213.1, forward strand.
GCTGCAGCAAAGGTCACACAGTCCAAATGTGTTCCAGAGGACCGTATTCATGTCTTTGGGCAGTCATTTAATTTAGCTCTCGTCTGAAATCACTTGATTTTGGACCATTACGACTATGATGTTTTCGTGTGTATACCTGCGATTAATGAGTGATTGAAGATATGTATAGCTACGCTTTGTGTGAATATCGAAGGGACGTTTAACCGTACACCTGCAATAAGTGGAAATGTTGGTTGCGTCTGGTTGCACATGCCATTTTGTTACTTACGAAAGCATTTCTGTGTTTTCATTTGTAGCCGCTATTGTACTGCAATCGCACTATTCAAAATCAACCATGCCGGTTCTATCTTTTCCACTGGATTTGTTACGTATCTGTGGCACCATCCGAAAACAATATAATGAAAACGCTCAAATGGAAACCGAAAGCAGTTTGAAATGGTTCCAGTGGTAGTATTTATAGCTTCTTATCGCTGGTTGCACAAAACTTAACTTCTTCTTGCTTTATTTTCAAATTGGCATTCAGAAACTGCAGTTGTTCAGCAGCCTTGCAATTTCTTGCATTTTCCGATGGTTGACAATCAGGCCCACATGTATGTGGAGACAAAAGTTATTAAATGAAAGAATACAAATTACAAAAAATGCTCTTCTGTTCATTTGTTTTGAATTTTACTGTTCTCTTTGTGATTGCCCACTCCCAATACTTCTACCTGTGATAACTTTTCTATCATTCCATAAAAAGAAAATAAAAAATTGAAAATAATAAAAAATTAAAAATTATAAAATACGAATAACCAGTATTTTTTTCAAAGCAAATTTTTTTGATTTTAATTTTATCAAATGCGGAAAATCTGTGATAAATATATCTCTCTTGGACGACTTCTCAATCAATCTAAACTCTAGTACGGAGCCACAGTAGGTTTGAAATGCATGTATCTCCAGACGGTGACTAGTGTTATTTTTAAATGTTCACAGTAATTGTAATGAAAAACGCTGTCTTTGACGAAATTTCGCTATTTTGGTTTTTTGTATCGGTGTTGGTTACAGACATCTCAAATAAATAACCGGAAAACTTTCTGGTTCAATCTGCATAGATAATTATCATTCTTGTATTGCGCTATATATAATCGTTATTCTTTTAAAATTCTGATTTGATGCCACTGGGTTTGTAACCTTGAAAAATATGCAACAATAAAGGCAATGATTTCCCGCTTAAAGCTAAAATTTTAGTATTTACCACTTATGTTTTCCGGTTACAGCGCCAAATTTAATTCAAAGCGTGAAGCAAAATGGTAAGTAACGGTTACCTTGCCAGGATCTGCCCGTTTTGCTCATCTTCGGTTGATTTTCAGCCATTGTTTGTTTTGCGTTAATAGAAGTCGGGACATACACTTATGGGCCTCTAAACTGAATAATACGATGAGTTCGAATAACAAAACACGATTCTTGATAATTGGCGATCACTAAAACACAGACCAGCCGACAGAAAAGGATACTGGAGACTCCGACTCCATATAAGAAGTCACAATGCTTTATGCACGGCTACGGGGTGGCAGAATGCATAAAACATGATGGTCTGTATAACTCGAAACTTACGGCGCTTATTATATATTCAAACCTCCTTCAGTAAAAACAGGATGAAGCCCTCGGTCTGGTCGCAAAAGAATACAAATTCGCTAAATATCTTTAGGGCACTGCAGTGTAGATAATATGAACATGATTAATCCGTTAAGGTTCATTAATCAACAAAATTGTATTAATTTTTTATCGTTTTATTTGCTATGAGTAGGTACAAAGAAGAAAGGGATGGTGAAAATGAAAATTAACTTTTGACGCAAAAATAACAAGATCAAAATAAATATATCCCAGATTTAATAAGAGAAAGCCTCAACAGTCATAAAGTGAAGATCTGGCCTGAAAATTCGGAAGAAAGCCGGCATGGATTTTTTGTGCTCGCTCGTTCCAGATTTTTATTTAAAAAACATCTTCGCTTCCCTGAGGGCGCGGAGTCACTCCAGCTTCAATTCAAAAGCATATATGTAACACTTGCACTTCGGTTTTTTAGTTGCTACAAATAAACCTGCAAAACGCTGAACCTTTTCAAGTGCGCCGATATCATAAACTAGAAATGATTCCCAAACACTGGAGATATACTAAAGGTACGGAAAAACAGTTGACTTGTACGTCATACGCTTTAATATCGAATCAGCGCTGGCTTCTTAAAAACCCAAATCTACCTTGCGTTTGTTGTTGATTTTATATTCACATGCCCAGTCCATGGCATATTTGCGGCCTGCAGTGTAATCCCAAGATACCTATAGGAAGATGCGGTGGGAATTAATTTGCTATTTATAGTGTAGTTTAGTTGTGTTCATACGCATATGTAGCTCAAATATTATTTCTGCAGCGGCATTTCCTTGATATTGCACCCACAAGAACAATTAGTAATTAGTGCTTAAAACAATGCTGGTTTGTCCCTGAATTGAAATCTTACAAGCCATGTTAATGGAAACACAAAATTAACGATGCTTGGTAGTTTTGAAAAAGAATAAATGTATGGTTGCAATATTTCAGTCAAATTGTCTGATTGTGCAAAAATTAGAGTCCAACGCGGAGAAGAATGCCCGAACAAAAAATGTGAACATGAAATCTAGATGGACCTTCATACAAGATACGACAACATACACTCGGACGTACAAGGAAAGGAGTTGCAGAAATTATCCAAAATCTCATCCGATTACACAAATCCATGAAAATCAAGCGGTTGCAGATCGTTTGTTTTTATGCTGAAAACACAAAAATCACACGAAATTTGAGTTGACTGCAGGTAGAAAGTCATGACTTTAGGAAGGAGAACAAACGATGTATTCGACTGAGCTGGATTTTAAAAAGAAAACAATGGAATAAGCTTAAAGCAATCAGCCAAGGGCTCTGCTTCAACTTATTTTACTAAATAATAAAATATTTAAGAATTCTTCATAAAATACGCATTTTTAATCAAATATATGGATGCCTGAGATCAATTCTTGCTCATCAATTCTTGCGAATTTGCAAAAGCGTGAGACATCCAAAATCAGCAATTTGTTCAAGTTTATTCTTGAAGGTTAAACTGTACGAATATGCTTCCCGCGTACAGATGCAAAAAAATACGAAACTTTTATTATTTGCGTTTTTCTAGATGGTGTTAGGCAATTTGCAAATGTAGCTTCGCATATTACAGTTTTGTGACGTCAGGGGGATATTTTTCGATCCATCGAGCAAGGCATTTGGAACTATCTTCAAAAACGATTTTTCATCGCAAAAACTCCATTTACGAGGAAAATGCAGACGTTCAACATTTGCGAGCCATTCGATGAAGATTTTAGATACCAGAAGTGCATTTTTAGATGGAAATGCAATTGGTAGTTGGTCAAAAAAGTTTAGCTATTATTCTGCACGAAACGCTGTAACCTGCGATTGTTGAAAATTACCGCATGAAAAACGAAAAAAAAATTATTCCAATGTCAACCAAATTAGTAACTGATTCCTGATATTATGCACCAATCATGGGATGATAAATATACTTGCACTTTGTCCGAAGTCAGTCAGGAGTTTTTGGACAACCGCCCTCCCAAAGAGGCTTGTTTTTAAAAAGTCAGAATGATTCCCATTGTCATATTTTCTTGTTTAGCGCGTTAATTTTAGTGTTTGTCAATAAAACTGTTGTATTTTTTTATTTTTCAGTTAAAGGGTTCATTAAGAAAGTGAAAAGTAAGAATTTATAATCTGAAAATTTTCGCTGAGCGTGCGTGCGCCTGGTTAACTTGAATACGATAGGTCCCACCCTAGTTCCCAGTACAATACTCAAAATATTGAGTATGTGGATTTTCATGAAGAATAAAAGTGCCACCTCAATTCTTTTAGAACAAGTTCCTTTTACCGAGATAAAAAACCACAAGACATTCAGTAAAATATCCGATTCTGTTTTTTGCCCCAAACGGCCTAAAATAACCCATAACTGATAAATGTGCAGAAATTAACTATGAGATAGGAAATGCAACTCAACAAAGAGATTCTTGATCCATGTAGTCCAAAATAATCACAGTTGGGACTTTTGTTTTTTGACAATCGCAAGAATTTTGGACACCAGTGTCCCATGAATGAAAGCAAAATTGGCAAAAGTGCAAGAATGTTGAGAAGTTGCGTTAGACTGTTTCAATGGCATGAATTTATTCCGTAGATAATCCAAATAGAGATGTTTTAAAAATGCTCAATCAGCTTTTATGGCACAACCGTCTGAGGGAGAAACGGATAAGTCAGTTAAAATAACAAAAAAAAATCCCGGCGTTACTTATCACCAGGGTACTTGTTTAATCGCAACGTGGATTGCGGAGATGTTCTCATATTGAAATCTATCTTGTCACCGAAACCTTGTTCCAACAGCAAAATTGAAAACATCTAAAGATAGCTGTCGGTTGAATGTCGTCAATGTTCAACACATTGAATTATCTGTCCGACTCCGTGATAGTTCCTTTTAATTTCCTGAGAACATATTCTGGTGCATTCCATCCCAGAAGCTTATTCTGAAAAATTCGTTGCTCCATTTTGGAGTGTTTTGGAGTCATAACTCGGTAATGGGTGCGGTCTTATAACTTTTTTCCAAAATCGGGTTTTTATGGTCCTGGGGAATCTATTCTAAAATTTCAGTGGTTGATTTACCGGCACCCTCTTTCATGCAAAATTCTAAAAAAATTCTACATGGACAATTATAAATGGACCTGAGTTGAAACCGATGTTCTGTGCGCGGAGACTTTGGCCAGGAACGTAAGCTCTCTCAGGTTATATTTTGCGTTCACTTCCTTTTTCTGAATATTTATTTATTTATTTATTAAGACAAATACTGCTGCAAATGAAATGGCAACAGGAAGTGCAAGCAAGTGTACAATGCAGGGGAAGGAAAACTTAAACCATAACAGAGAAACCATTTTCGTCAATTATTGGCTAAGCAAACTTTCGAAAAAAAATCAGAAAAGTAACTATCAGAAAAGTAACTAATGGTCATGATAGGGTTGTGACGCCAAGGGACTTGCGCGCGCGGTAAATTAACGATGAACTGGGAGAAAGGCCATTCCAGTCCCTGATAGTTTTCGGAAAATAAGAATTGAAAGCCACATTAGTTTTAAAAATTGGAGCCGAAATACGTGGCATAACCATTGTCTGTTATGCGTTGGTTGGGCTTGATGGAATAACAGTTCGGCAAACTAAAATTCATGGAGTGAGTGATAATGCCGCAGAATAGGTTTAATCTATGCACCCTCCGCCTGCTTGACAGCGGTTCAAGGTTTAGTTGTTGTAAAAGTTTGGTTACACTAACGTCACGGGAGAAGCGACCTGTTATAATACGAGCCGCTCTACGCTGTACCATCTGAAGTTTGGAGATCTGCTCCTGACTCGATGGATCCCAAACAGCCCCAGCATATTCAACGATTGGTAGGACAAGGGACAAATAAGCCTTTAGCTTAGCCTCTTGGGAGGAGTAACGCATGCTTCTCCCAATAAAAGAGAGAGTGCGATTTGCTTTCATACAGGTAAAGTTAATGTGATTTTTCCAGGTCCGGTCACGGGATATAATATCAGCGATTGTCTACCACACTTGGTTCTGTGCCATGATTCCCGATTACGAAAGCTCACATTTGTTTGTTGTACGTAATTGCAAAAAATCTAAAACCCACATCATTCACTCCACTATGCGATTGCGGTTAATTTAAGCACAGTCACGACGATAGAGACATATATTCTGGAAAACACGTAGTTCACGAGATCATTTGAGTTACCATCCGGGAAAGATGTCTTCGGCATCATTCAAAGTTTAGCAAAAAGCTACAGTCAAGTATTTACTGTATTCAACTAATGCTATTTTTCTGAAAGCCATATGAGCGTGCATCTGTTCTTGAAAAAGTACAAAATAGGCGAGTGTGATCGTAAATCCTTAATTAGGAACTAAAGCGTCATGGATATGAATGACAGACGATTAGGCAGTCGATACAAGAACGCTTATCTGTGCTTCCGTCATTTCGTGTATGAGTATCTCCTCTGCAATTCTGAAACAAAAAGGAACGTAGACCGCTAGAGCGGAAACCTCATGAACAATTTCTCGCGATCTTTATGATTTCAAAATCTTGAAGAATCCAACTTATCCGCATTAGATGTAACCACAAATTGAAATATGTGATTGGAGGAAAATATTTAATGTGAAACAGTGAAAGTCTGACTGAAAAATGTCGATTTGTACAGAAATCGAATTTCCCAAGGCATTTGTATGGATGAGTGTGAGGCATTCTCAGTGTTTCTCTCACATTAAATAAGCTACAATTACGAATAATGAAGTCAAGCATTTTGGCATTTTGGAAGCGGCTGAGGTCTGTTCAAGCGAAAACAATGATTTGGCATTCCGCATATGTGATTTTTCACGGCGGCTTAGACCACTGCTCATATATTGCTAAGAAAAAATTTAATTTTACACATAACATCTTGTTGTTCTACAGAGAAGAAAGGCACAGACAACAGTAAGTGTGAGATTTAAATTTGTCATTCCAGTTCATGAGAAGACAGCATTTGTTTCTCCATTCCTGCTTGCTTTGAATTAGTCTGTTTTTTTCGACCATATACTTGAAAGATATGGCTAATGTCGATGCATCGTATTATTGTGCTTTAATTTTCTATTCGACCTGAAACAAACTTGAAATTTGGAATTTAATCTCCGTCTTAGTCTTTATTATTTGTGAGATTATCTCGAAAAAAAAAATTCGAAATCAATCTTACTACTACCATATAAATGGATGTCGTTTCTGGAAATTGTCTTAGAATCAATCGAAAGAAAGAACCTTTACTTAAACGAAAATGGGAATTCCTGTAACAGTTTACGCAAAAGTTGTTACATGGTTTCTTCCGTTGTGCACAATTTGCAGACACGATAGCGTTTCAGTCCACGGTATCATTTCTGTCTGCCATGCACAGGAATCAATCGAGGTGCCTGAAATGAGAATAATCCCTAAAAAGCATGGCTACTATAATCAATTGCTTCTCTGAGAAGTGTAAACTGACTGATGTTATCGTTCCGCCATTATTTCGCAATTCATGAAAAAACGCCTAATCTTACCGGCCATCAGCACGCCATGACATTTGGATCTCATTCTTAGTGGCCCTCTTTCCTATTTCAAAATCAGCAAGAAATCAAATATTAGTTAATTCGAGATAATCGGTGATGCAAGATTTGAGAATAAAATCGACCAGTTGCCGACATAAGAAATGGGTTGTTTCAAAATGTGATTGTAATATTACATGACAAGGCTGACTGACTGAAATAAGATGCCAACAACACTAGATATAAATATCTTACAACACTATTGGATATCAGCTAATGCACGTTTCTAGATCAAGTACGAATAGTTATGCATTTGAATCGCTCACCTGGTCCAGTGTACACTTATAAGGATTTTAGGAGTTACTGTTGTTTTAACTACCTCATTTTTGCAATTGTTTCTCCGTTAAAACTTTATTTATGCCCAAGTTATTTTCGGTATTCTTCTTCCTTCGATTTTTCCAATGGTAAAATACGATTCAATCCACAAAAATGGGACTGTACGATTAACAAAAAGCTACTAGGTAGCAAATACAAATAAATGCGCTATATTTACGATACCAGATGCTCCCTCAGTCTCAAGATCGTCTTCTAAATGTAAGTTATCATGGGAGATATTTATTCGTAAACATTAACAAGCCTGAAATTTTTCGAGAGAACATAAATGTATAAGGTATAACGGTCCATTTATATGGTCATTTGCACAGGTTACCATGGTCACGGGTGATCGACAGAAATAAATACAATTTCTTGTTATCCATATTTTGGGTGAGATGGGAGGAAAACTCCAGTGTAGAGTAATTTCTGTACTCATTATTGTTTTTCAACTGATGGGCTCAGATGGTAGAAAAAGCACACTGCACGTGTACATTTCCGTACCCATGCGCATATATAAACGCGCAGGCGTAGAGAGTAGGAGGTTCCTAGCGCCATCCGCGCGAGTACGCGTATACGCGTACTAACCGCCGAACGCCTCCTTACAGCACTTCAAGTTCCCATCGCCAAAAATTTGTGATGTTCCTGACGGCAAATCAAAATCGATATTCATTAGTAAGATATGTGCTCCGGGCGCCCATGTAATTTCCCCCAAAGTAACCAAAATGGGACCATTAAGGGTATTCATTGGGTGGTAAGATATCATCGTAGAACCGTCAAATGTAAGGAAAGGTTCTACGGAACAAGTAAAACATAAAAGATTCAGTGACAAAATAACCTCCGAGCTTGCACTTAGACTCAGTGCCTCCCAAAAATCCAAAAAACCCAATTTGTGGTTGTCTTGGCATAACTGAGATATGATGATGGTGGATTGCCACATAAAAGCCGTTTCGAGGTTACATTGCCAAAATTACACTTACCAAAAATGTTCAGTTAAACAATGCGCTCCGGCCCTACATTTCCACGCAATAGCACCCCAAAAAACGGTAAAAACGTCTCCTTTTCATGGTACCAATGGACAACCACGATGGTTACCATGGCAACCATCGGAACCCCCTGAAAAGGAGACGATTTCACCATTTTTGGGTGGTTATGGTGTGGAAATGGGGGGTCGCAGCACAAATTTGCACTGAAACTGAACATTTTCTGTTCATTATTCTCTTAGCAACCTATTATCGAAAATGGCTTTTGTGTGGCGATCCACTATCATCATATCTCAGTTATCCCCAAATTATCCCCAAGTTATTCCCAAATCTCAAACAACCACAAATTGGGTTTTTTATATTTTTGGTTGGGCAATGTGTGAAAGTGGAAGCTCGGAGTTTATTTGGCGACTGAACATGTTTTGGCGACTGAACATGTTTTACTTTTTCCGTAGAACATGTCCTGAACATTTGACGGTTCTACGATGCAAACCTATCTCCCTCATGAATACCCCAAATGGACTCATTTTGGCTGCTTTGGGCATTACGTGGAAATGGGTGACTGATGCTATTTTTTGCTGACTATTTTCGATTTGTTTTGACGTCACGAACACATCCACGATATTTTCGGGAAATCCTATATAGCTTTTCCCTTTACGGGACAAATCAAGACCCCAGGCAGAATCTGCGACCCTCAACGAACATACCTTAGGTGAAGTTCACTTTCTGCTTCCGAGCTTGTTCGCTGGATACCGACACATGTGGTTGATCCCAGAACGTCGGACAGTTGTCATTCCTGTTGCCTCATTTCCTGGAATCTACTCGGATCTTGGTGGTTTATCCCGGATTTAAAACTGAAAATTGTGAAAACGCAAAGAACCCGGTTTTCATTTGCTTACGTGAATTTTCCACTTTTCCTACCAAAAACGCGACAGTTGTCAGTTATTTTGGGCTGTCAGAATATTGATAAAGCTACTGTGAGGCAATTGTTGTTTATTACGGTATTTGTGAAACTGTGGTGCTTAGTTGTATGTGAGTTTTTTCTCCCTAAACCAACTTGTTCCCCCAAACCAAGAGATTACACATGCACCAAAACTCTCAGTAAACTTACTCCCACATGAAGTGATGATGATGTAGGGGCATTTCGTGATGGTATTCCAGTTGATTTCAGGCTTAAAAATACCAGCAGTTGTTTTCAGTATCTTACCAATTGGCATATGTTAGTTGACATATGCTGTGCGGTAAAGAGAGGGAATGGAAAATATTAAAGTCAAGTTAACAATACAACACAAAAAACAAGCGAAAGTTCGCCGAAAGGGTAAAACTCAAAAAAATGTATAGAGATGCAGGACCAATGATACGCATGTTAAAAAAGTCGTCGACCAAGTCTGTCAATGAGCAAAAAACGTTAAACGCAGCACAAGAACGTGACAAACTCCAACGTGACGCTAAATCCACATTTCGTCTGCCGTGGCCGAATGATTGAGAAACGTTCGAGAGTGACGCTACTAGCGCACGTCGAATGCAAAGTGTGAAATGAGCAGCGAAATGGAATGCGAAATATTCTAGGGCGAGCGAAGCCATTTTTACTGTCAACACCATTTGTCGATATATTTCAAAAATTCTCCTTGCACGCGGTGATTGTGAGCGATTTGGTGATGAAAAAGGAAGGCCGAAATTTTTATAGCGATTCGAATGATGAAATGTCCAAAAGTGCTCGAGATCGGAGTGATGCTGAGTTCAGTTTCAAGGGGACATTATCCTTTCCAGTGTGATTTAATTTCACTATGATCTTGCAACACGGCAAAGGTAAAAAAGACGTTTCAAACATCGTTATAAAACAGAAAGAATGTTTCCGCAATAAAAGTCAAATCACCGTGTGTCGTACCGCGTTTTTGATAAGGTTTTCCTTTCCGTAGAATTATGTCAGGAATTAACATTTAAACTTCTAAAAATATATACGTTTCTATTTTGGATGCTCAGAGGTCTCGCTGAGATTGCTCAAGGTTTTTTTTAAGAAGGATCACCTGTGTAATATCATATCAGTGGATGATATCATGGGCAAAACAGTTATTTCCATAATTTAGCTCTCTACACAGATTGAGGAGACTTCGCAAATAAGATAATTTCAGAAAGCTCAGAAATATTCCGAGCCAATTCGAATTTCTGTGTTTCCATCTGGACTTTAATCCTTTAGCCAGTTCAAAATTCTATGCGACGGTGTTTCTGGATATTGTGTGAAAACCATGAAATTGACTCCACGGCAGAGAGCGCTGTTGGTGAAAGTGCTGAAATAACGAGCAGTGAATGATATTGCCACATAATAGAGAAATACCTATATCCCAGAAGTTAAATAGCTATATCCTGTGCCGAGGTCCGTGGTCGAGAATTGTTGGCAACTATTGTCTCTGATTACTAAGATTCCAAATGGTAATATTAGTCAGAAACTTTTCGATGGCTGTCTACGCGTTATTCTTCGGAATACACCGACCAAAATGTACCGCACAATAAACATCGTGATTTGATCACGTAATCCCCACAGAGAATTCTCCAAGAGATTTTGAGGATACCTGCAATAGATAAGAAAATAATTCTGATCTCTTTTTTTACACCTCATTGACTATCTGTTACAGCATCACTTCTAAGTGACAAAGTGGGGGTTGGTAAGTTACAAAATACCTGTACTTTTTGTCCATTTTCAACTGAATTATTTTGGTCCATTTTTGTCCACGGACCTAAGTTTTTGAGCTGTATCTCGTAAATAATAGAAACGAAAGTGTGATATCACCTCCATACGGAAATGTTTTAAAACATTGTATTTTGACACTTTTTCTAACTTATTTTTGAGCATATTATTTTTTTTATTAAAATATACGATGAAAAAAAGAAAATAAGATAAAATATAAGATCGGTTATCACAGCAATTTATTCCATGAACGGGTCTGAATAAGTATATCCTCGCAATGTCAAAAAAATCAAAATCGTGGTGCAACACGATTAAAAAGAATCTTCAAAGAAAGGGACATGAATTTTCTCGGCTATCATTTCTTTAATGTATTTCTCAACAGGAAACACATATCAAATCATTTGCATTTGCTCCCATGTCGAGGCAGACATTTTTGATATCTCTACATTGTGCTGGAAACATTAAGTTGCCCCAGGTATCGTATGTATACAGTATAAATATGGTCTTGCATTACGTGCAACATGTGAACCTTCTGTAAATTCGCATGCACAAACGACTAGCAGTCAATAATTCGCTTTTTCACCACGTTCAAACCTATATTCTTCTGCAATTTGTGTGTTTCTGTTTGCGGGTATATGCAATCCTTTTAGTGTATTTCCTGTGTTTGTGAGAAAAATAAGGGCATAGTCGGCAGCCGATAACGTTTTTCCTTCCAACTTATTTTCGTGTGTCATGGTCATTAACACAAATCGTTTATCGAAATATTTGGCAGGGAATTTTAATACAAGTTATTAAGTAGTCCTTACATTTTAGTGTCAAAAACCTGAAGTGTAACTTTTCGTAAAAGGAATATGAATCCTGACTTTATTAGGTTAGGATTTGCAGAATTTTAAGTTGACGCATTTTGTTTGTGTTCATCCAATAAATAATAATTTGAACAGATAACTATAACCACACAGAATTATGGATCAATAACGGAAAATTCTCCTTAGATCCTGTAGATTAGTCGGGTGCTATATTCGTTCCCCATAATCGGAATCTTGACAAACACTGGTTATGCAATAGAGAACATACAAGCAATTTTATTGTTATCAACCATAAAACATAAATCTTTCATTTGCGGTAATGCCTGAGCATGAAAAGGAAAGGTAACCGTCCAACCAAGAAGTTGGTAGTAAGGCTCAAGTTAACTGCAAAACATAAATACACTGATAAAAAGTGCTATCTGTTAAATGCACAAAAAGCAAAATCTATGTTCAATTAATAACCAAGCAAGAAAGCGTTTTAGGATAAACTACGAACAAACTGCGAACTAAAATATGGATTGTGAATGGGTCAGAGGGCTATAACGGTGGAAGATATGTTTGAGTCCGAAATTTAGAACAAAGCAGAAGCAACAATGCTCATGTCAAGCCTCACAAACTTCACTTACAAATTCGACAAATCAAACCCCAGCAATCGTTAAATTAATTCGTGGATCTGTCAAATTCGAACAGTAATAGAATCGCACTGTGTGTCAATTAAATTTGACGCCTGCAGTGCGGGATAGCCATTTTTGCAGAAATCCATAATGGACGTGTGCTGAATTGAATGAGACTGATTTAGGAAGAGAAGAGGAAAAGGCAATAAAGGTGTGATAATCATGATTGTCAAAGATGAAAAATATTAGTTGAATTAAATTGTCCATATCTCATATAATTGAGCACCTTCGTCATGTATAAGATATTTGAACAGTATATACATTCAGTAAGGTGCCCAAATGGTCGGGTTGCAGAATAGAGGAATTTTTTAATGAAAAAGCCGCGAAAATTGATGGATAATGATTTCTCTGACATGATTCCAACAAGAAAGAAGGACAATGAGATTCTTGTTAACATCGAAAATAGACCCGACAATAGAAACTCTCCACACAATCCATATGCACACTTCCTCACAAAATTTGAGATCGTCTAAGCAAGTCAATTGATAACAACCCAATCAGATCTTCGGTTATCGCAATTCCCATTGAGATGAACTCCCAAGGCAAAACGCCATCTTCACATAGCCTCCTTAATTCAACGATGATATATTTGCTATCGACTAGTACTACGGATTTTAGTACGATAAATTATCCATGTTACAAGGAACGCATCTTATTCTTTTTAAATTTTAGCCAAGGAATTGATAAAGAAAGCGACAAGTAAGAAGAATTTTGAAATTCCAATTCCGCCGCAGCTTTGCTGGTGGTCAGGCACGAAAAATCATTGCGCTCCATTACGGAAGCTTGATTTGTATTAATGAGCATTTAGTCCATAAAATGGCATGAAAGGCCTACCATTGTGAAACAGATCAGCAGATATCGACCGTCGAATTTCTGATCTTTATAAATACAATCATTGATTTCTAAATTTTATTTTTTCTTGCGGTTTACCTGAAGTGTTGGTACACCGCCACGCTTCTCTCTTCTATCTATGAATCCTTTATTTTAAACGCCGCATTTAGTGGTCATAGCTGAGTCGTTTATTGTCTTCATGGCATTCATCAGAATTATCTGAATGAATATTCTTCTCTGAAATCAGAATTCGCCTTAAAATGAAACAAGACCAGAACTGCAACTGCCTTTGAGATTTGTTTTTCATTTATCGGGCAGGCATTTACAACGCTTGCTGACTTTCATCATATCAACTTCCGTTCAAGAAACACTTATCGCAGAAAGAAAAATTCCTCTGTGCTATGACGTGGAATCCGCCACAAATTTCGCCACGAACACAACTTCCAAGAAAATAATTTTCATTTATTTAGTTTTATTTTCTTCAGCTGATATCCCACCAAAACCTGATTGTTATCCGCATAATGTTAATACGTAGTTGAAATACACACGCGTCTATCGAGAATCCCTGTTTTCCGTGGTTATTTTTCAGCCTGCTCTCATCACTCTTTTTATTTTTACTGGCAAGCGGAAATAACTAATTCCCTTTACTAGAATACGTCAACTAAAGATACAATTTCAATTACACTTATCGCTAAACCACTGAGTTATATTGCTAGTTGTTGTAAAATGATTGTTGTAGAAGTATCGTTATCCCTATTTGTTACATCTTACAGAGAAGCTTAAATCCTTTAAAAGTAAGTTTGGGATGAGCATTTGATATAACCAGTGTTATTCTTCTCTGAATTATTCTGTCACGAATATTCACTTCTTCATATAAAATGTCAAATTAACCCTATTTCTTAATAATAAAATCGTCACTTAACTAGATCGTTTGGTGTAAGATTGGGCCAGAAACACTAGAAAGCTAGAAAAAGTAATTAGAAAAACAATTTTTATATTATCTCGCATTCTAGGAGCGATGCAAGTCCAAAACACTTACTGTGTACACTGTGAAAAATGTCCGTATTATTACGGAGATTTTACGGATTTTTTACCCCACTTTTCCACTACGTCTCTCCGTAGATATTCTTTACTCACTTCCTCTATTTTTGTACGGACTTTCTTCGTGTTTCGCGAAAAAACGGAAGATTAACAACATTCGCGTGATTCTACGGAAAAGTGCCGTCGATTGACGGACATGCTTTCCGTAGTAAAGCAAAAACGGTTAAATTCCGTAATTATGTGATGGTTTCCGTCGTTTTACGTCACAATCTCCAAACTTATAAGGTTGCGATGTAGAAATGCAGCTGTCCCGTAGATCTACGGAAAAATGCTGTAAATGGGCGCACATGCTCTTCGTACATAGTCAAAACGGTTGAATTCCGTATTTTCATTAAAATTTCGTTCTTTGACGGTGCTTGATCTTCAAGAATAACGGAGCGATGTCTGCATAAATACGGATATACTTCCGTTTGCGCACAAAGGTCTTTTGTCCGTTTTTGTTTTGCAAAATTTCCGTACTTTGATGAGTAGAACCGGATCCAGGCTGATCGAATGATCACATGCGTATATGCCAGCATGCGTGTTATTCATGCTGACTTGCAGACGCCCATCCAAGCTGTTTGTGGGGATTTTCCGCATGATTTTGTCATGTTTGTGCAATATGACGAAAAAATCAATATCTGAATACGTGTTCTGAAACTGCATCCGGAATGTCAGATATTAACATTTAGACTCAATCAAACACATGGAAATGCGTCAGGGTTCTCTATGAAACAGCTCAAATGACTAAAGTGTAAAATATAGCTTTGCCATCCAACGCTTTTTTCACCTGATCATATGGCGGCAAACACCATTGCGGATATGACGTTTTGCAACACTTCCTGCAGGCGCCTAATTCTGCGGGTCGAGTCTAGTTTTCTTCACATTTCCATGATTCAGAACGTGTTCTCTTATGGACAACGGACCAATAAAGATTTTGGATTTTCAGTGGCCACCTCACAGCCAGCATTTCAACTCCTGTGGTCAACGAGTTTGTCTGACATTCACCGAATCTTTGTGTGCTGCCGCCTGACAAAGAGGCGTAATATAGCCAGGAGACATCATCCATCGCTCGTGAATTTTCCCGAAACTGCATTTCACGGGCCACAACACACCATTTCAGAAACCAGTGTGGCCTATAAATTGTCCTGGAACCATTGGATTTCTGTCGACATGAAATTCATGTCATGAAATGGTGTCCGTCATCAACGTCCTTTGCGTACTTTGAATTTTGTGGACCATGAATTTTATGGGAGGAAGCGTATCCGCTGTTCGAGAATTTCTGGAATTCTCCGGATTTTTGTGGACAGTAAAATTTCATGTCATTGCAGGAAATTGCACACTTGGGAAATTGCAAGATGTCTCCGCAAGATCTTTTGGAACTTTTGATGTCAATCTTAAAAGGATGGTTCATGAATTCTCTGGTGTCGTTAAATTTTGGAATTTGAAATTCCGGTAAAAACATGTTCTCATGCGAACTTTACAGAACTCAACAAACACCGAATCGCCAGATTCAACAGAACAGAGCCGAAATTAATTCAACCGAACAGTCTGAGTTCTACCAAGCTCACCTGAACTTTGACAGAATTCGATCTGACGCACCCGAGATCAGCTGGAAATTGGAATTGCGGCCGAGCTTAGCCGAATTTAATCGGAGTTGGACTGAACTCTCTCGAAAAGCCGTTAAAAGACCGAACTCATGTGAACTCACCGCACCCATACAAAATTCACCGAACTCAGCCGAAATTCAATTGAACTCACCCGAACTCAGCCGGATTTTGAGAGCCCTCTCATCTGAATTCACCGAGTTCGGTTGAAATTCGCCAATGTTCGGGCAAGCTAAGTTAAGTTGACTTTGAGTTCAGGTGATGGTCAATTTGTGGTTAAGTTTGTGTGAGCTCTGTCGAATTTAGGGTAAGTCCGGATGAGTTTGGTCCAACTTTGCCCGAGTTTGCAGGAGTTCCGTCGAATTCCGGAAGAATTCAGCCGAATTATGGTTGAGTTCCAGTGTCTTGGCAGAATTTCCGCTGTGATCTGATGAGTTCGGCCGAATTCCAGCTGAGGTCGCATTAGTTCGAACGAATTCAGGATGAATACGGATCGCTCGGCTGGAATCGGATCGGTTCGGGTGCATCCTGTTTTACGGATAACATTTCTTGTAATGAAATGTTACAGCAGTCCCCGAATTCCCTGGAATTTGTGGCGAGCGAAACTCTATACCAGGAAATGGCATTCGTCGTCGATGAATAGAATGATCCCCATGCGCTGAAACTGAGAGAATCGCAGGGTAAATGTCCTGAACCCATTGGCCAGAAATTTGAAGTTTAACCAACCACAAAAAAAGCAAACAGGTGCAGGGTGCAGTTTGTGACAATTTCGTCCCATTTCAAGCAATGAATCATTCTTCCCAGAAAAATGTGAAGCCACATCTGTTGGATTTTGGTTAATGGAAAAACGTCTGCAGGCAACGCTACATTTTCGACAATTTTGCGTGAATTGTTTTGCAGTGAGGCACCGATTTACTAAAGGGGTGTGAGACAATGGTAAAACTCCTTGGTCTTCAAATGGCAAAATGACTGGCGTTTGTCACTTTCAAAGAGTTGTATGGTCATCGTTTGTCCCGTTGAAAAATGTTTTGTTGGAGTTTGGGAGAAAATTTGAGATTCAGAAAAAGCTTGAAATTTCAATTTGGGAGAGTTTCACTAACTTTTGGGCAAGAGGCAGTGAAATGGCATGTTTGGGAACACCTTGGCATGTTTAGGAACACCCAGGGAGTTATTTACTCTTATCGAAAGACACCGAATTCTTGGAGGAAAAATTTCATTGCCGAGGGAATTTATCGTAACTTTAAGACAGTTTTTTTATTACAGGATTGAGCTCGATTAGGGTGTTGGTTGGCCCGTCCCCATTCGCAGGAGTTTGGTCAATAGCGAGGGCAAAATACCATAGAAGAAAGTTTCAAGAACCGATAATGGAATTTGCAGCCATTTTCAGAATGAAGGAGTGGCACCTCCTTCCGAGTGAGAATATGTCGGGCAAAGACCCTTCTTAACTTTTCGGATTTCGAAAACTCATGCTAAACAAGATCAGGTTGCGCAACCAATGTTTCGAAGGGCACATTTTGGCGAATACAGATTCCACCGAACATGTGCATCTTGCCGGTTGCGTGGAAATCTAAACCTGGCATATATGCGCGTTCGTCAGACATTTTCAATTGCTTTGAAAATTTTATTACCCCACCAGCCATTTTTATACATTTACAGTTTCTGTTTTACCAGTTGGCACAATTGGATGGAAAAGCACTTTCCGAATTTTTTGCCAAAATCGGTGAGAAATTCCATGAGTTCTCAACAATTCCCTCCATCGTTTCAATTCCATGTAGGTCACATTTTTCCAGCAAGCTGACACCCTGTATCCATGAGGCATGGGAAATGACCATTGAGTTGAAAGGTTTGGACTTCTTTTATGCAGGCTGCAGTGTCGGATTGAATTGACATTCCGTCTTCCTTGTGTCATAGACCCATCTGACCTGCTGTCAGCTGTGTGGGTACCGCAGGACCCCCACCTACCTGGTTTTGATAAACAAAATTGCTCATTGTGTTGCCAGGCGCACGTCTCGATAATTTGTGCATTCAAAACAGGCCCCAGATGTAACCGTAGCTGAGAGGTCAGCACAGCAAATTCGTTGCGTGGGCTTCGGGCACAGCCGGCAAGAGGACGATTAATCTCATTCTGCATCAAGGAGGGAGGGGAAACCTCACGCAACGGCATTCCAAGGATATTTCGACCCGGTGAGGAGATCACTCGTGACAAGTCCTGCTGCTTGGATTCGCTCGCACCGAACCAACAGCTAACCGCGCTGCTTATTCAACTTTGCATGTTCACTTCATTGAACCGAGGACTCTCACATTTGCTGCCGTTCTTGAAATTTGAGCGATTTCTAACATTTTTCTCCTTTTTAGGTTTGATCTGAATTTTCTTTTATCCAGGTACCAGGTTTGCTTTGAATTTTTTTTCTCAGCTATCTAGGTTCAGCTTGGAATTTGATCTCAGTCATCTTCTTGGATTTTAACACCTACGAAAGACTGGTGTTGTATGCGCTTGTGGAGTGCAAGATTTGGGCCTGCTGCCTAAGCCAAACTTCAAAATTGTTATGGTCGCAGAATTCTTCTTTCAAACGACAAGTTCTAACCATCACGTTGCACTGGAACCCATCATCTACTTTGGTCCGTCTGCAATTTTATTCAATCTGCTTTTGTCGCATTTAGGTACCTAGTCTTTTTTCGGCTATTTTTGATGCGCGATCTTTTCCTTTTTTTCCAACAGATTCAAGGATGTCAGAAGTTTCTTTTATAACTGCAGAATTCTTACCATCGTGACGATACTGATCATCGTCTGGTGACTGCTACTAGATACTGGTCGGTATCCAATTTTACTCAAACACCCAATATCTTTTGATCAGTCACATTGTCTTCAATTCTAACCTTTGGCCGTTTGACCTAAAACCTTTTTTCATCTTTTCAGCAGGATCCGAAGAATCTTTCCGCACTTTTCAACTGGAAGAACTGGCACCGCATTTCGTTTTCAATTTCATTTTACTTTTCTTTTCGTGCACTCAGCTAGGTAATGTTTCACATTTTACAAAGTAATTTTGATTTTAGAACTGTTTTGTTTGCAATTTTGCCAAATTTCCATTCGAGATAGCTATTTTTCATGTGGCCATTTTGCATTTTTTTTAATATTTTCGCATGATTAATTTGAGGTTTGTCATAAATATTGAAAAAAATTGACTTTGTTGTGCTGGTGTGTAATGCTTCCCTTAACGGTTAACACTACACTTTTATCTTTTTTTCTCATTTCAGGTTGTGAAAGCAGATGCAAGACAACTTCCGTAATTTGACTGAATGGAAAAGTACTTACGTGTAAGTCAAAATAAACTGTTTTTTTTCGTGATATTATGGGCAAAAGCCGTGGTCAGGAATATTTGTACGAGAAATCTCCATTTATTTTCAGATTCAAGTCTGAAAAATATTTCATTTTGGAATTTGGTGTCAGCAATATGGAAGCACGTGTGGATTGCATATTGCGGACACCAAATTCCAAAATGAAATATTTTTCAGACTTGAATCTGAAAATAAATGGAGATTTCTCGTACAAATATTTCTGACTACGGCTTTTGACCATAATATCACGGAAAATAACAGTTTATTTTGCCTTACAAGTACTTTTCCATTCCGTCAAATTACGGAAATTTTCCTGCAATCCAAGGATTCCATCTGTAAATTTACGGACATCTTCCGTTATTTCAATGCTTCTTTTCTTCCAGGAATTTATGCTCAATCTCCGTTATTGGATATCTGCAGAAGATGCCTTTATCTACGGAAATTGTCCGTCGTCCAGATTCTGGCCACCCGTGCATGAACGGAAATTGTCCGTCGAAAAATTTCCGGCGATCAGTACATGTACGGAAATGGTCTTTCGTCCAGTTTCTTGACATTGTCATAAATAAAATGAACGGAAATTATCCGTATCAGAATAAACGAAATTTGCCCAAAAAATAAAATTACGGAGAATCTCCGTCATCTGAAGGAATGGTGGAGCTCCGTAACTAATTTAGCGGGTTGTCCCGTAACATGCAATGTACGGACATCACAGTAAAAATACGGATATTTTCTGGCGTCCAGATTTCCAACACTTTTTCCGTATTCTGACGGTGAAATTAATTACAGTGTACACCTCACGCAATTCATCGAGACTACTGAACCCAAAACACTGTATTGCCGATTGTCAACACTAACAGCAGCGCATTTTGATTGAGATATTTTACGTTACACCACTCGAAAAAAAGCTACAACGCACATGCAGGAAAAATCAGGTTTTCTTCAAAAGATAGAGTTTATCTCTGCTTAAAAGCGCAACATACCTGCTGTGGCCGCAGTCATTTGGTATTCCCTGTAAATTAAATTTTATGTATTCTTGAGAGCATTTATTAGATTGTCTTTCGCTGAGAGAATCAAAATAAAAACAAAAGCGACTATAGGCTTTCGGCAGACATTGCGGTAAATCCTACTATCCATGATTTGGGTGTGATGTGGCTCAAACGACGAAACGGAGCGTAGTGGAATATGTTGTGTTAAACGGTCAGCCCCAAACTCTAAATAAAAATGTCCGTTAATTTAGTTCTCTAAGATCATTTTAAAAATTCTATTCGTTCTGTAAAAAATTTCCTTTCAGACAAAACGTCGAGTGACACGGTTGACAATAGTAAGCTTTTCTTATCTTTATGGAGTATCCCGTTATTGAAGGCGATTTTGGATTTGCCCTACTTTCTTCACATGGCCGATTTTTTAAACGAATCCTATCTTTTAGGCCGCGGATTCTTTTTCTTTTGTGTACAAAATTCCATTTAAAAAATAAACAATCCGCGGCCTAAAAGATGGGCTTCGTTTAAAAAATCGGCCCACAGTATCGCAGGAAATAATCTTTGTCTACACTCTTTGGATGTTTGAAGAATCAGGGTTCATTAATAAATCCACAAAAAGAGATCGATATTCCCCAGTAAATTTGTCATTCTGGCCTCAGAGAGCGACAAGTTGCCCAACCAGATAAATCGGCGTTTTAATGTGTTCATCAGATAACCACTCAGTCTTGTTAAAATCAGCATGATTTCATACTTAGCCGGAAAATCAAGAAAATTGGGCCTTTAAGGAATCCATTGCACTCGTATCGCAATATTTGGATGATTAACAAGCAAGACCATTGTGATTGAGGATTTTAAAAAGCGCTTAGCAACTACATGCTAGTCTCACGACATAACTTTTCCTGCCCAAAATTCAATTTAAAACGTGGTTAGAACGACCGACCCGTTATCTAGCGATCCAGCTGAGCCGGAGTTCATGTCCTGCGTTCTGCGATTATCTTTTAACTGTTGCGTTAACCTACGTGTATCTTCACGTAACAAGTGATTTTATCCGAACCATCAAGGAGTAAGGAATCGCCTTCGATTCTTTAATTTATGCAACCGATCTTTTTGGAAATGCACATCAGGAGTATATTTTCATTATCCCTCGGAATGTGATGCTTATCCCGAGTTTCTTAGAAAAACTTCTAAAATCATCGACTGCGTTTCTATTTCAAAACCCCCACGGTTCTGAAGTACGTAGGCATCGTTTGCATCGTTTGCACTGGTATACGTGAAAAATTCTCAAATACTCGTATGTAGGCGTACGCGAGGTAATACCATACCAAGAGAGTAGACAATACTACCAAGAGAGTAGAGGGTCAGAAATTCGAGATTGTATCTGCTAGTTTTATTTTTCTCCCTCTATTCTCGCAATTGAAATTTTGCGATTGGGCTCACCAGAAGTTGTTTTGGCTGGTCATTCAATCTGCCATCGGCAAAACTAATTTATTTCCGGAAACATGCACAGGTGTTTGTACGATGTGAAAATAACTCGTAACAGTTTGTATCAGTAATCATTTGAAATTGTCTCATGCAGTGTAACGAGTCGAATAACTTCATTTATCTGAAAACCACTGTCGGGCGAATAGGAGCAATAATTCGATCAAAAAATGAGATAATAAATATGCGCAGTTGCTTTTTTAACATAATGCGCGATAGCACGCGATATATATGCACGACGCATGCGGGTCCCGGTAGGCTTGAGAGTCAGCGAGCCAAATGGTGCGTTCTGGACTTGGTGGCTAAGCAACATAAAATGTGGTCCTAAATTACTGCCAACAACAGATTTGACGTGTTGTTGACATCCGTAGGAATCAAACTTCTTCAGTGATAAAATTCGATCCGCCCCTTATTTTGGAGATTTGAATATGCTGCCCCCAGAAGTTCCCAACGTGAACCCATTTTGGTTGCATACTCGTATATGAGGGGTTGATTTTTTGTCGTTGAGTTCGGCTTTTATGTGTACATTTTTCTCAAGTCAAACTGAAAAAATATATTTAGTGAAAAAATGCTGTACCACCCCTTATTTAAGACATATGACCGCCGAAAAAGTTCAACGGTAGCCTCTAATTGGTGCCAAATGTATCGGTCAATTCATATCTTTGATCAACAGTATCTACGAAGGCAAACTAAACTTTTGAGAAAAGTTTATTGGTAATTTATAGCTAATTTTCGGAATTTAGGAGAGCCATATCTCGAAAATGGAGATTCCAAATGAAATTATTCAATAAATGGTTTCTCTTCACCTTGTACTGGGTAACAATGTATTTTTTCAACTTTATTTAACTGAACTTACTTACAACAGCCAAAGCATCATCATCATTGGATGGATATCATTGAAAAATGGTGCATTCTTGATTATCCACAGACGTTTTGCATCATTTTAATAAACAGGGGTTTTCTCCTCCCTCAAATGCCGTCAGAAAATCTCATTTCGCAAAAACCCAGTCATTTGCGCAATTTTAGTGCTGCAATTTTATTTCGATATTTTTGATCCTTCAGGTGCGAATTCCTCAACAAATGAAACAGAAACGAATGATTCGGAAAATGTTACGCCATTGTGTAAGAAAAAATAGAGGTCTAATTAAGGATTTTCAATGCATTGCAAAATAGCTAAGTCGAGAAAAACAGGTAGAACTGAGAGTTGCCTGAGGATCAGAAGGAGCCATTTTTGACACTGAATTGTCTATAAATCCAGCATAAGCGTTATTATAACCAAAAGGATATCGTTTCTTAAAAGAAAGAATATCAATATATCTGATAAGCCTCAATATCGACAAGCAATTCTGGACATCTCCATGATGAAGAGGCACAAGTGGTCGAAAATGAGCGAAACGGGAACAACAAAGTTCAGGCACGACGAAGGTTTGCGCCCATTTAAACCTTTTCCTTGAGAACGATGACAAGTTTATAAAGTGGAATAAGTGTCTGTTGTTTCGCTTTATTTTTTGTCTGCTGAGTCATAATGTGTGATTGATAAACGTCAGGAACCCAAATTGTAGCAGTTCATCTTTGCTAACCCGAAATAATAAACGCCACGACATGAAGGGCGTCAGAGGTTACTTGTGCCCCTTCGTAATAGTGGATTTGCATTTTGACTAAAAAACGTTCATCAAAATGAAAATGTAGTGCAACAGGAGACACATATTCCAGTTCATCCCGGGATTACAACACTATCAGGATCTCCTGAGGAAGGGCGTTGAGCCATAATTAATCACATTCATAGCAACTGCAACTTAGAGAACGTCTTTCAGATATCTGTCACGGACCGGCTCTGGCTTTTGATGTGCCATTTTTTCATTTATTATCTTATGCTAGTTTTCTTGTTGAGCGTAAGAATATCTTTGGAATTCATCGGCTCTGGTTTTCTTTTTTTCTGCCATTTTTAATCGTATTATGCAAAGAATAGCTTCCTACAGCTCATTCCATTTGAAGATATAAACTGAGGATGCTTCTCACTTTTCCGTTCAGACATTCAGCGAAACTTTGATTTCAGCGTCGAATACCCAGTTCTCTATCGAATTTTCATTGTTGCAGAAATTCTAATCTTCAAATGGAATGAGTTGTATAATGGTGATGAGCCCAGATATGACAGATGAAAGCATGCATTGCTCTTCTTGTCCCTCTCGAAACAGAAGTTGTGCCGAGCTGATCTGAGCGGTCCTTGCATTTTCTTTTATTTCACATTGCGTTCAGGGAGATTAACAGACTCTTATGCTAATTTTATCTACCCTTCTTTTGAACTTTGGTCTTGTGGCGACCACCTAGTTTACGGTAAGAGATGAGGCGGCTTTAAAATTCAATCACGCGGAGAGAATGCATTCAAACGCGCATTGGGCAAGATATTTCAATTCAACTGCGGATAGTTGGTGACATCGAATTCATTTCGCCACATACCTCTCTGATCGAGTCGCAGCGTTCACGTTGACAAATATCCGAACACCCACTGCAAAAGACGGGTAATTTAACCCACCAGAAAGCATTTTTCTTGGAAATAGATGGAGTAAAAATGCTGCCGGTCCCATTATTAAAAAGGGGAGAGAGATTAAAAATAAAGTTTTGGCATATTTCTTGAGAAAAAGCCACTCATGACATGTTCCAAAGGATGCAAAAGAACTGAACTAATGGGCATAAATTGGAAAAAACCAAAGCCTAAGAAATGGACTCATCGATCAGCATGGTCACCGGCAAAATACCTGCCAACGAATGATTTCTTGTCGTTCCCTGAGAGCGGTGTGAAATTCTGACGTGACGAAGACCAAGGATTTTCCGTCTCTTTGAATGTCCGCTGAACAATATGCTTTGCAAGTGTTATGATATGTCTCGCCTAGGGTTTGCAATGAAGATGTTTACGACAACAGGGAGTAATCCTCAATTTGTAAATTTGGAAAACAGAATAATGTGGAAAAATGGAGCGGGAGATTTTCATTACAGATTCCTTGCGAGTGTGAACAAGTCAACATAGAACAAACCCGCAGAACTCTTGTGCAGAAACGCCGCATCGCGAGGCGAGGTGGCGAGAATTGCCGTCGCTGCATACATAACGGACAAATCTCATAATTTACGTTGGACCCAGAGCACGATCACATGTGCAGCAGAAAGAAACATGGTCCGAGACCTTGGATAATAAATAATAGATACCTATTCGAAATATCGGCGATCGTGCACTGAACAACAGCCAATGTTACTTTCTCCCGTGAACCTGTCTACCTTTCCTCAATAAGAGGGGAGGTGCAAGAACGATGGTAATGATGGGGCAAGAACAAGGCCAAGGGTGGATCACCCAATATTTTGAAGAAGACTGCTCCAAAAATAAATGTATGATATTTTCTCGGTCTTCAAAGTGACGCGGACCACAAAAAACGAACTCAGCCGAAGCGCAATCCCTATCTTCTCATCCAGGTAGAAGTCACTGCAAACTATGTGCAGTTATCGTCCGACATCCTTGATTGGCTCATAACTCCTCACTGCGATACGCACACCACGCCTGAAAAGGAAAGAAAAAATTTCGTTCCGAAACTGCGCTAGCACTTGGCATCCAGACATCACTCTGTTATAGCACAAAATTCTGCAAGTGGCCCAAGAAAATCTGAACAATTTTCGGGGATTTTTCCGCTATCACAGGGATCATTTTCGTGTCGCTGATTTACAAAACATTCACGATCTGCATCTAAACCAAATCTTTATACTGTTCGCCACCAGAAATTTCAAATGAGATTGGGTAAGATAAAGATATCGAATGAGGCACCGATTGCACTCTAACATTTCATATATCAATATCTTTCATAACATATCGTTGTAGTATACGTTATTAACCCCATCCAGAGGATCATCACACCAAAAGCAAAATGCAACTACAACCTCAAAAATGAAATTTTAAACGAAATGGGGTGTTAATCGGACTGCAGTTCCTCTCCTTCAGCATCAGAATATTACTTCTTCTTCTTGTCTCGCTTCCGCCTGGTCTCCAGCATCCACCTCATTAACGTGATTTCGCCGCATGCATTCCCATCTAAGCGAGTCGTGACGTATGTTATGGAACGTTCGTTTTATCCAAAGATTTAATTTTTCATCATTTTTATCATTTATTTACATTTTTGTTGTCATTTTTCTCACAATACTTTGGCATCCACTCATTTTTTTCATTTTAATTCCCCGTTTATCTACTAATTTATAAATAATTGTATCTATCACGTTTTTCGCTTTCCAAAAGATGCTTTTTTGGTACACTGTTGATTGTTATGCATCGATCATGGTGAAACGCAATTTAATCTTAAAATTAGCATGGGAACGATGTTGGAACGGAAAATGGAGTCCAACGACCAACCCTGCGAATTCCTGGATAGATGGAGTAACTCGCCCGAAGCGTATTCAAGTATCACTTCGATTTGTCCTTTTCCCGTCAAATACGAAATGATTGAAGGCTTATTTTTAACACATTATCATGATTTAATTAATTTGAAGCAATCATTTTTGAAGCGACAATAGTACGTACACTGGCGTCATCGTCACTTCTACCAATTAGTTTCCGGATGTCGCTTAACATTCTACAGACACAAGCAATTTAACTTCAGTAGGAAGGGGTGTAGTTTGCGTCGAAGGCGAAGAGAGAGATTAGATCCCAAAAACGAAAAACGTCTGATACCAAACCAAGGGTCCGATTATTGTATATTTAATTGAGGTCACTGAATACCGACGGAGCAGACTTTCAAGGATTTCAAGACTTTCAGAGGAATTTCAAGGATATTCCTTTTTCTTTCCATAAACTGATAACACAAGTTGTGAAAATGATGGCAAAACAAATGAAGATAGACAACATATATGAAATCGATACAAGGTAGCAGACACATCAGAAGACAGCTGATAAAGAACACGTAAAACGTTTGAATAACGAAGCTTTACGATGAAACTTTGTGCTGCAGGCTGTTACCCCTAATCCCTGTCGGACATAATGCAGAGATGTTGGAGAACCAATTAAATGAACCATATTGAATTGAATTGACGATGCGCCAAATGAAATGAATTGCATTAAATTTGTGGAAATCAACAATCACACCATCATGCGCATAGAATGAAAGGATGAAATAATGATGGAAGATGAGCACTCCACAACTATCAAAATGTAGAAGCTGTTGAATTTTTTCAGCCAAGCTAAAAACCTCGGTCGGGCACAAGCCCTTTATCAAAACCTCACTTCGACTTAGAACAGCCGACATAACGACTCAATGGCGTACGCAGAAGAAAGAATTGATTTCTGTCTTCCGCTC